>CAEFZX010029269.1:0-10393 GCA_903066825.1 Alfaro cultratus
GACAAAAAAGGCATTACATACTAAATCTGTCATATATATATATATATATATATATATATATATATATGTATATATATATATATATATATATATATATATATTATTTTTATTTTTTTAGATCAGCAAACAATTGGTTACCTGGTAAGCTCACCATCCCATCTTTCCTTTCCCTGTCTTTGTTATCCGTCCCGTCTTTTACTTCCATCTTTTCATCAGATCCATGCTTTTTTTGTTTCCAACTTTCAGACAGCTTATCTTGTTTTTCACATGGCCAATTCCTCTTACTTTGCCGTATTATCCATCCTCCTTGTTCTAACTGCTTATCTGCTGCATAGATTTCTCCCTCCTTCTTCCCTTTCCTTTGGATCACTATTTCTCTTGTTCCATTTTTAAGCCATATGAGAACCATAGGTTCTCAACTTTTTTGTTTCTCCATTGGCCTCTTACCCTCAATTTTTCCCCATAAAATATCACTCCTTCTTAAGCTACTTTTTTTTTTCTATCACATTTGACCTGCTCTGATCATTCCTTCTCCCTTCCTTCCAGCTTTAGCTCTCCTTCGTTCACCCATCCCCCCTTTCCCTGAACCCCTTTCCTTCTGTCTCTCCCTCGCTGGTTCCTGACCTCCATCCTCCCTGTGATCATCCCTACAGAGTTCAGGCCATCTGTTCCTGCAGGAGAACCAAGTGCATCCAAGCCTCTAATGCAGCCAGGTTGTTTGTATTTAGGCATATGTTCATCAATTTATCTGTATTGGTCTAAGTGTATATCTTTACTGCTTTGAGACAAATTTTATTATGCTAGATTTGTTGCATATTTATTAAATTTTGGGTGGTGTGTATGATTAGAATCATACTGCTTATTTCATATGGTCTTTTTTTCTAGATCAGCAACAAACAAATAATCCATTATCTGGTAAGCATGTCAGATAATGAATCATACACACCTTATTGATCACTGCTTGATAAATCAAATAACTCTGTGAGACTAATGCAAATGAAGTATTTGGAGATAATTACATCTGATAAAAGGGATACCTGTGTGCTCTTTTTCTCTAATTCGGTGAATACGAATGTGTATTAGTTAGTGTTTGCTTATGGGGATTCATATTCATCTGTGTGTATGTGTACATGTGCAAAAGGTAACAGTGAGAGTTCAGGCCCTCTGTGCTCTCCCTGCTCGATTAGGAAGTAAACAATGTTTATTCAGGAGCAGCTGTCTGAGGGAGATGAGTGTGAATGCACCAACAAATACACACAACCACACACACGTACTCACATTTAGAGAGATGAAGATGAAGGCTTGAAAAAGACTAAGATTAGACTTGATTAGTGGATGCGATGCCCAGAAAGCAGGGCTGCACTTCATGCATGCAGGGCATACAGACATAACCAACAGACAAAGGAAGAAACTGATGCAATGTGTTCAAATTCTTGTACTGCTTTAACGACAGTCACACATAGGAAAAAACAACTGTAAACAAGTTTCATTTTAGCAGTACTGGGAAATATTCACATCAAAAATCATGGAAATAACTTTAAAAGAATGTTGAATATGATTTTTTCAGAGTGGTGAGCTTACAATGTTAAGTAACCACTAACAATTCGAGAGGCACACTAAAACTTAGAAGTCGTAGCATAGTTTCGGGATTTTCGTTTAGGCACACCTTTATGTGTGGTCGAAGATGAAATTTTGGTTTGATTATTAAGCAAATAAATAAACATAAACATCAGCTATACACACTGACACCTGCACACTTAAGTAGAAATTGGTTTTCCCTCTAAAAATGCCAGTTCCAAGAAATTCCAGCAGTGGAAAACAAACCTTTGTCACATTTAAGTTTACTTATAAGTCCAACCAACAAAACAAGCATGAATTGCGTTCTTGTCCACTTGTCTCTCCCTCGCAGCCCTCCTGATTCTCCTGCCTCGCTGCAGTAGCAGCTGTGTGTTTTCTTCCTCGGGGTGATTCCTCTGCTATAAGCAAGAAGGCCTTCTTTGCAAGAATGACCCAGTTTATCAGACACAGCGCTCACACTGTTGATGGATCTAATTAAAATCTGTGTACAAATCTTATAAAGAGCAGTGGTAATCACATTTACTGTGTAAGCTTTCAGTTATTCTTCTGCTGCGCTAAACTGAGATAATCTCCTGCATGCAGTATAAAAATTTATTATTCGGCAAGTTTGATCCTGTCACTCTCTTTTTTGCTCATGTATTTTCCTTGATACATTGGTTTAGACTGTTTTCTTTGCTTTGCTGAATAACAATTATTTTTAAATCACTTAGGTGGTGTTTTTAAAAAAATCACAAATGTAAATACAGCACCAAATAAAGTACAGATGCTCTTCTTTGGAGTGTTTGAGAATTATCCTAAAAAAAAAAAAAAAAGCCTTTGCTTTGTCATAGAGAAAAAGAAGATCTGATTCAAAATCCCTCATGTGTAGATCTCCCTATGATCCTCATATTGAAAAACAGCAGGGCAGCCAGAACCAATTCCACTCCCTGGTCTAAATGTATTTTAAAGGCATGCATTTGTTTAAACAGTCACTGCTTCCCTCCTTGCACTCCCGCTATTAGCACATTTTGCAGAGCCACATTATGCTGTGTGGGGTGTGCCTCTGTCAAGTTAAATGCTGTTACCAGCTCCGTTACAAATATTTCTAAATGAGGCTGTAGATTCTGAATCCAGAGCTAATTTGGCTGCATATGTAAATTAGTTGAGCTTATCAAACTTTATTTGGATTTCACACACAGCTTTGAATAAAAGTCAACCACACAATGGCGTGCATTAGGAAATATAATTCATCTACGGTTCAGGAAAAAAAAAAAAAATCTGTATAAAACAGTCACCATTTTTTTTGCATTCATACTATGAAATGTGCAAAATTACAACAAATATCATCTCACAAAACTTTACAAAATAATTCGGTCCAATCATACAGAATTATCTTTCATCCAACTTCAATCCAAATCAGTCCACTGCATTTTAAAACAGAATCCAGCAGAAGTGATGAAGTTCAGATTCGATTACTGTGCCTTGAAAATGTATTTATATATTCCTTAAATGTTTTCTACTATTGTCACATGATACTGTAAGCACAAACCTCAATTTATGCTTTTAGGAATTTATGTAAAAAAAAAAGCAAACAAAAAAACAATACAAATTGAATCAAAAAATTTCAATGTAAGGAAATGCCACATTGAAAGGAGGAATCATATTTTTTTCTTTCAAATGAAACTGAAAAGCGTTACATGTATTATTTCTGCAGGTCCCTTTAATCTGGTAAACCACACTAAAACCCGATTCAGTTAAATGATTTAAAATATTCCCATATAAATAAATTCAGAACAGCTGCACATAAATTATTCTCATAATTATGGCATCAGAAAGACAAGAAACACAGCAGACAACTCAGAGATAAAGTTGGGGAGACATTTTCAGCAGGGTTGGAATATAAAATAATATTCAAAGCTTTGAGTCATGGAGAAGGACTAATAATAACTTTAGGAAAACAAGAAACTTCAACAGATAGAAGTTGCCATTGCAATCGATGCAATGATAAGGAAGACGGTTGCCTATCAGACGGTTGCCTGATAGTCACACTAAATTCAACAAGTTTGTCTCTTCTCATCAGAAAGAAAAGAAAAACATTTCTGACAGCATGTGGTTTCCATTTAAAAATTAAAACCGAAGCACCTGCTTATCCTTATGAGTAGACAGTAGCCCTACTTGCTTTAACTGACACAGAAATGAACCATGTGCAGCCATGGAGTTTCTTGGCATGCTTGATGCTTTTACTGCTCTTTCCCCACAGGAAATCTGTGCTTATTAATACCATAATACCTTGGCTTTGGCTCCGTCAGCTCACTTGACAAAGAAATGGCTCCCTCCATAATCCAGATGGCTCATCTGGAATTACATACATGATCGTCTGCTTTCTAAAAACTCATCTTCAGTAATGTTTTAGAATATCTACATTCTTGGGCAGTGTGCCAAAATAAATAAATAAAATAAATAAATAAACAAAATAAATAGAAAGAAAAATGAGAGCGGTGTTTAGCTTAGAGAGCATTATTAGCATACCTCCTGTGTATGTGAGATACAGTATATTTGTAAGTTTTGATTCATATTTTAAAATAAGAAATTGTGAATGCAAGACGTAATGATGTTTGGAGAGTTACTGCTTTTTACAAACTTGCCGACCTAATTAGGGAAACCTCATGTAAATTCAATGTTTTCTGGTTTCATTTAGTTTTTTAAGTATGTATATATGTTTGCTATTTAGCCACATAGCATTGAGCCTGGTGGCACTACTAGGTCTGATTTGTTTCTCTTTATTATTCTCTGTTGTTCTGTCTTGCATTCTCTATTTCACCCTAACTCATCTCCATGTAAATATGAGCTTGGAGCACAACTGAACAGTCTTAATTAAAAGGATTGTTTGCAGAAAGGCTAAAAGTCCTGATAACATGTTTTCCGTCCGTCTAAACTGAATGTGGCTTAGTGTGATAGCAGCTCAAGCTTAAATTAAAAACCAGTGTTTTGAAAGGCATAAAGACACAGGAATAAATGAAATGTTCACTGTTCCAGCCAGCGGGTATTTACATAAGCAGCTGCCAGTGATTAAATTTGACGAGAAGAATTGACAATTTTAGCATTTAAGCAAAATATGACAAATTTCTCTCTATTCCAAGTTCTTGTTCACAAACAAACAAATAAGGTGCTTTTCTCTATGTATTTTATTTGGCTTAGAGCAGGGGTTTACAAACTTCATGTTCAGAAGCTTAAGTCTGTCAAGGCCAAAGGTGCAATAAAGACAGTGATTAGACAATGTCTTTTACTGAATTTAGTTGCAGAAGAAACATAATTTATGTCTACATTTGTTTGTGACCCTACGCTACCCTAATTTTATCCAATATTTCAAGATATAGATTATAAATGCCATTGTATTAGTTGGTTTCTCATGAGCTGATTCTAGTTGGGAGCTTCATTTACTGATCCATTTTTTTTTAACAAGTTTTGCTTACCTTGCTTCTTCAACAAGGCAAGACCTAAGAGTTTGAATACATCCTCAAAGTTTTCTTCAATAACTTTTCTTTCACTTAGACTTGCTTCACAAAGATAGTGTCTTCTTTGGAAAAGTCTTTTAAAATTCCAGTGAAAGCAATATGACTCTTCCAAGACGTTACTGAAGTTGTATTAGTACTGTTGGTTTGGCAGTTATGTTTATTTCATTGAAACCACATGTAACTCTGAATGGCAACATGAATAAACTTAATTTTTCCGGCACACTTTGATCGTCTTCTTTTTACTCTCAAGAGTCAGTTCTTAACTGTTATTCTATTTCTCTGTTTCTTTTCTGTTTTTTCTTTGCTTTCGCGCACTTTAAGTCTCACACAGTTAATATACACAAAATTGCTGATCCTTGTCTCTTTATTTACAGAAAACATTCTCCTGGGTAAAGGAGATTATGCATGCTGGAACAGTGTCTTGAGAGGCAGAAGAAAGATATTCTCACAGGTGAAAAAAAAAAATCTAAAATCTTCTCAAAGATAAACAAAACAACACAAAATTAAGCACAGACACACACACACACAAAAACACGCACACACACATATTTATATGCAGTTTTGGAAAAAATTAAGAGCGCACTACATTGAACCCCATTGAAAACCTCATTACTATTCCACCAAACATTGATTTCTGAACTCTTCCTGAGTTAAAAAATTTGTATTGCTGTTTCTAAATGAATATGAACTTGTTTTCTTTGCATTATTTGAGGTCTGAAAGCACTGCATATTTTCTGTGATTTTGACCATTTTTCATTTTCTGCAAATAAATGCTAAATTTTTGCTTGGACGTTCGGAGACATGTTGTCAGTAGTTCACAGAATAAAAGAACATTGCTCATTTTACTCAAACATATACCTATAAAAATTAAAATCAGAGAAACTGATCATTTTAAGTGGTCTCTTAATTTTTTTTCAGAGCTGTATATGTCCCATTACAGGAACCTCACAATGGATGTGGTTGCTAGGTCAACAGCCACTCTTCCAACATACTAACCCACTCCTAAGCACATCCAGCTGCCATTCCAGAATCTGTAATCTCCGTAAGACATAATATGCACATACATGGCAGGCATAAGAGACATTCCTGCATTATACACAAATAACAGCATCAGATTAATCAGTCCTTGCATTAGCCTGGCACTCAAAGTGCTGAAAACTGCAGATAAAGTATATACAAACAAATGTGGGGGATTTCAAGGGATAACACTATCTGTCCAACTGCAGTCTCTTCAGCTGGTGTTCCTTGAGGGAGAAGAGTTCACAGTAGGATGGAGCAGCCTTTTCAATACTGACAATAAAGTTATTACCTAGGCTTGAGAGATTCAAGAATATTAATCCTTTTTAAAGTCAGCTCACAGATTCAAGGCTTTTGCCCACAACTGTTGCAAAGTCTGTAATCTAAATATAGTAATAAAATCAGCCTAAGCATGTGTGAGCCATGTTGACATTTAGGGATGCACATTTGGCTTTAAATCAACTTTGCTTCTTATACTGCTGAATGTCACAACATCCCATACTGAAAGCTTTTGCGACTTAATAACTTTGCCCTTTTCTTTTTGCCGGTTAGACATAATGCATAAATCAATCTGTTGGTTCTGGTAAGGTTACTCATTCATAGATTTTGCCAGCAGATAATGGCCTGCAGGTTGCTTTTGAGGAGTGTGTGGAGAATGGTGTTTCACAATGTTTACACAACTGATATTGACCCTGGATTATCAGCAGTGAAGAAGGTTGTTCTATTAACTCTCCACAATGGCATATTAGAAGGACGTATGTTTGTGCACATAAATGCTCTGCATTTATACAAAGCATTGTATGAGTAAAAGCTGAACTCTCCTGATGCATTAGCCATTAAAAACCACAAGGATATATTGTAAAAAAAAATGTCACCTTCCTTAAATAATGGCCTAAGTAATTTTTGCCAGACTTGATTTTGGCAAAAAATAAAAAATAAAATAAAATAAAATAAAATAAAATAAAATAAATAAATAAATAAATAAATAAATAAAAAACACCACTTCTGTCTTTCCACAATAAATAAAAAAAATAAAATAAAATTTGGCAAAAAAAATAAAAAAAAATAGGCTTTTATTTTAGGAATGTGACAATAAACTTCTTGTCTTATTTGTTTACATTCTGTCGGCTAAACACAAAATCAGTAAACAAATTTGTTTTTAAAACACAGTGCCCTGGATGAATTTGAATGTGTAGTTAACAAAGATGAAATTATGGGAGCTAAAAAATGAGCTTGTGCGCTAAGACAGACAGAGTTCACAATCAGCTGATGGGTCAGGAAATGGTTTGAAGGAGAAAAGATTAAAGTCAGTGCAGCTTTGGGGATATTGAAGTGGGTAAGCAATTTAAGGAATGTTTCTAACTTGTAGGTTAGCGATAACAGTCTCTGAAGGAGTAAATCTAGGAGTGGCCGAGCGTGACGGAGGACAGGCAGGTGATGGGGAATGTTCTGTTTGTCCCATTCCAGTAATCAAACTTCAAGATCAGACATTTTGGATCTTCCTTGTAATTTGGACCTCCAAAGTCAGACTCTTTCCTTGATTTATGGCTCAATTCCTAGTACCATTTTCATTTTCTTGTGGATGTCCTGTTGTTGTTTATAATGGGCACCACAGGCAAGAATGTTGTATTAATTAAAATACAACATACCCTTGGCAAGTTCTTGTGGAGGCTGGTGAGTTTCCAATGTTGTTGACCAAGGATTTAAAGGATGATGATATGATAGAGAAACAAGGTAGGCACAAATTGGTAATTCTAGAGCTCATGAAATAGAGAGTTATCAACAACATTTCTAAGAAGCCTTAACAAGTAACTGGGAGTCCTGACTGACTCCCAGTTAGTCAGGACTCGATGGTGTTTGGACACCTTCACAAGAGATCAGTGCTTGACAGGAAAAAAAAGAAAAAGAAAGAAAGAAAGCGCATCTTTTTGGTGGTTATGAGATTCATAAGCAGCTCAAAATACTTTCATAAACTCTCTTATCCAAATCTATTTTAGTTGCTTCAACATAAAAAACTGAAGATTAACTAGATGGGTGCAGATGCTAAATCAAAATGTGACATTAGTCGTTTTTCTAAATTCAAGGGTTGAGAGTTGATTACTTATTAAGGTGCCTAAGCTAACAGATAAAAAAGAGAAAAACATATAAATACTTCAAAGTCATAAATATAAAAGCTGATTCAAGATTTCTTCCTGACAGCCAAGTCAAAAAAGTTAAAGTAAGCACTACCATGTGTCATATTAAAATCAGATTCTGACCCCATAAAAAATGCAAACTCCATTCACTTATGTTTTTTATGTTCTTTTATTTGTATTTTTTTTTTGTTTGCTTTTTTTCCTGTTACCTGCAGAATGTTGTTGTGATTTTACTTTAACCTTGCCTCAAGTCGCTCCAGATTTTGTCTTCTTTTGTTTTAAGTAGCGGGACTCATGGGTCAAGATGAAGAGGATGTTTTCTCTATCTCTCTTGGAAATATATTTAGTCTTTGCATATTTAAGCATCTTGATCAAACTCAGAATTTGCTTTGGTGGGAAAATAGGGCAATTACAAAACACACGAAAGCTGTGGACGACATCTTTGTTTACCCTTTTACTGGTACTCTTAGAGCAGGGCTTCATCGCAAAGAAACCTATAACAATGCCTTGGGCAGAAGCAATCAATGCAATTTGTGTGTTATCTGCTCTGCTGCTGTTGCAAATGCTATGGACTAACCTTCAGTGTTAAAATAAAATAAGCAAAAGTGGTCCCTGAAAAACACTTTGACTCATTGTGTGTCATGCTTGAACAGCATCAGGGTCGTTCAAGTCATTGGGAATTAGGAATTAGAGAATTAAGTAGTTTGCATTAGTTAGAGTCAAATACAAAATTAAGAGCATGATGCTGCCAGAAGCTGCTTTGTTTCTCAGTATCTAATTTAATTTATTTTTTATTTTTATTTGGCAATATGAAAACACAGATGAAGTTTGTTGACTGAAAGAAGACCAGAAAAACAAATAGCTATGATTTTTCTCCCTAAACTTTGGGGATATTTCTGATCAAATAGAACATAACTTGCCTTTTCTAACCACAAATTTCATGTCATAAAGCTGCTTCTTAGCCCATACAGTTTTGTAAGACCTACATGGAGATTTTGTTTCCCTTGTTTTAACTGGGTGGGTCCTAATTAGTTAACGTTCATATCTGTAATGAAAAAAATGTTCTTGCTCACTAAAGAAAAAGGAGTTTTACAATAATTATTTTAGCCCTATAAACTCTTTATATTTGGGATATTTTAAAACTAGCTCTTTAGAAAACATCTAATGCCACTTGTGAAGTTGTAAAGACATGACAGCCTAACTTATACTTACTTGTTTTTAACTAAACCATCATATAATCTTAGAGTTTTCAAATGCCAAGTCTACTGCATAGTAAACTATATAGTAAATACTTTATATATCAGAGAAGAACAAAGGTTTTATGACCGTGGGAATATGTGCTTTTACGTGAAACAAACACTGGGAGATGTATGAGTCTCTCAGAATGGCATCTGAAACATTTTGTATGCACACACACACACACACACACACACACGCACACACACACACACACACACACACACACATCTGAGTAAAGCACACAGATGCGTTCAAACAACCAGACCTGGTGTCACATGAAGTGACTCGCAAACAAATGAAAAGACAGGCAGTGATGGGTAAGGTCATGTCTATGCATACATACGCATACACACATTTATCTCTTTATCTTTGTGGGGACTTTCCATTGACTTCCATTCATTTCTACAGCCTAACCATAACCCTGACTCTTCCTTAAACCTAACCGTTAGCAGTACATTCATGACCCTAAACCTGAACCAGAAACATCACTTCTTCTGAGGCGGCCTTGGTTTTGGACCTCATAAGGAGCAGTGGGTCCTCACAACATAGTACGTGTTAGGAAAATGATCCTCACAATGTATCAAATAGAAGGCAACTCACATACACAAACATTTTCCTGTTATGGAGTTGATCAGGGATGCTACAGTGCCAGTTTTACCTGCTTCAACCCACAGGAGATTGAAGCAGGCCCCACTGGAGACAGTCTAACATACTACATGCTGCCTTTGACTAAGCATGTTTGTCTTGGTTAGTAGGAAAAGTGATTTTGTGCTAAGAAAATTTCACATTATTCCATCAAACCTTATGCAGCTTTTCATGCAAAACGTATAGTACAGACCAAAAGTTTGGACACACCTGGTCATTCATATGGTTTTCTTTATTTTCATGACTATGAAAATTGTAGATTAGATTGTAGAAAAACCTGACAGG
>CAEFZX010029275.1:0-37663 GCA_903066825.1 Alfaro cultratus
AACCCCAGCCAAGCCCAACCCGTTACCTAGCAACCCCAGCCAAGCCCAACCCGTTACCTAGCAACCCCAGCCAAGCCCAACCCGTTACCTAGCAACCCCAGCCAAGCCTGCCCGTTACCTAGCAACCCCAGCCAAGCCCAGCCCGTTACCTAGCAACCCCAGCCAAGCCCAGGCCGTTACCTATCAACCCAGTTCTACTTCCACTGGCTGATTATTTCACCTATAACAAAACATTTTCCCCATGTTGTAAGTCAATTTATCTGCCACTGGAACTAGTATTTTATCATCAAAAGTAAGAAAATGACTCAAACACTCTCCTATATTTCTACTGAAATGTTACTTATAAGCTGCTGTTGTCTTATTTCAAGTTTACTCAGATGTTTGCACTGGATACTAAACAAAAAAAATACTTGGTAGGATTTTGTGTTTTGCAGTGTACAGCCAGTTTTCATTATATGATTTTACAAAGCTGCTGATTTGAGCCTTTTTTGGTTTCTCTGTAAAAATTATTTATTGTGTTAGTAGTTACTACATAAAAAGGTTTTAATATTATTTTATTTAAAAAATGTAAAAAGTTACAATTTAGCATCTTATATTTAATATGATCATGGTTTTACTTTGACTAGGATTACTCTGCACTGCAAAAACATAAAATCTTACAAAGTTTTTTTTTGGTCTAGTTGCAGTTGAAATAAGATAAAACTGACTTTTAAGTAGCTTTTCATCAATGTATCTTTTGCTTTCAGTCATTAATTTCTTCAGGTCTTGTGGGACGTTTCACGGAAATTCAGGACAAAGTGACATAAATGTGTGAAGAGCAAATTAAATCTGTGAGAAAGTAAAGAATGAACGTCTGCAGAGGATCCTCTTTGATCATTTTGGGAAAACCAGTCACAAATACACCATAAATGAAAAAAAAAAATCTAATTAAGGACCTTTCGTTTTATTGTTATTATTGATATTAGTTCTTCTCTACCTGAAAATCTTCCTGCTGTCTGCAGAAAGTCTGAATCAATGATCAACGTGTGGAAAATGCAGATTGTTTTTAAGAAAGTCTGACCTCCTTTTTAAAGAAATCACTGACTTTGAGTTCATCACCTTTTGGTCTTTATTTATAATATGAACATTAACAGACTTGTTGTGACGCAAAGCAAGGCCAAATCTAGTTTCATTTGTTCCTCGCAGTGCGTCATACGGCTCAGATCTCCATCCAGCCCCAGGAATTGTCCTGATGATACTTGAAGCTTTAAGGACTGTGTGTGTGTGTGTGTGTGTGTGTGTGTGTGTGTGCGTGTGTGTGTGTGTGTTTCATTATATCGTCCACAATGGCACCTGGAATGCAGCGCTGCTCACAAACTGCAGAAATCTTTAACAGAAATGTCCAAATCGCAGTTTAATCTGCCGTCTCCTTGCGGAGGGAGGCAGCGCAAAAAATGTGTGTTTTCGTTTCTGCGTGGATGTTTTATTTATGCACAGACGCGTCTGATGTGCAAATGCTCTCCAAACCTCCTAATCAAAGAGCGGAGCGTATCATTTCTGCTGATTGGATGGCTGTAACGACATAATGCCCCGTCCTCGCCTGTTTGCTGCGCCTCGGCCCGACACGTCCTCTGACGACTCACAAAGTTCCTCAAACAAATGAAACAAGGGGAGTCAATTTACCCTCGGAAGAAGCGAATGCAAATAGCAATTTGTCACGACTTCCTGATTTGCTGGAAAAGCAACAGGAAACACCGCAAGACTCTTATCAGACAAATCATTTGGAGAAATAAAACCTCAGACACACCCAGGACTCATTGGTTCACTACAAGCAGGGAGCTCAGTGGTTTCACTATGGATTAATAAACTAAATCATATTCAGCACCTTACTGTGGTGAGAAGAGCAGCGTTAGAGTTTTCTGCTGTGGCTAAGGCTTCCTGTGGTTGAGTTCTCTCTGTTTGGGATCATTTATGCTGTGAAGAACTGAGCACAGAGCCTGTGATGACATAACAAACACACACAGAGAGCATCTCGCACTCATACAAATACCTGATATTGAGAGAGTGCTGGCAGGATTTAGGAGGAATAAAGCAACTTGAGCTCTGACGTCTGAATATTTCCTCCACTTCGGTTCTGCTAAGCTGCTGTTTTCCATTCATCTCCATAATTCTGACTCTGACCTGTCATCTGTTTGTTCACACATTGGTGGAAATCAAGAATGCACTACAAAAACACAAAATCTTACAAAGTGTTTTAGTGCAAATGTCTTAGTACACTTGAAATAAGACCAAACTAACATACAAGCAAAATATAGGAGTAAGCCTGTCATAATAATCAATAAATCAATTAATCGCATGATAAATTAAAACAATTAAAATTATTTCCATTGGTATGATTTATCGTTTATGTCTTTTTTTCTCTCTTTCTACAAACAACTGGATGATAAAAGTCTTCAGTTTGTTGTTTTGGTCTCAACCAGCCCTTTTTTAAAGGACAGTTTTGTTTACAAAGAGTTATTTTATTTGTTTTGTTTATTTATTTGGGATATTTAAAATTTCTTCCAGCTCCAGTGTTACATGTTCATTTGAATTTAAAGTTTACTCATCTTTTAGAATGTGCTTTTGCTTTCATTATATCACTTTAAAATGGCCTCAATACAACAATATTATCGTTTATCGCAATAAATTCTGGAACAATTTATGGTCCAGTGAAATTTGTTATTTTGACCGGCCTACATAGGAGCTTGTTTTCATTAAATGAAACTTATAACATGTCGAGAATATCTTACAAGTGAAATAATCTGCCAATGTTTTTAGTTTTTTATCGATATTAAGGAACTATTTATTTAAAACAATCTCCTATATCTCGCTAAAAGTTACTTCTAAGTTAGTTTTGTCTTATTTCAAGTATATTAAGATATTTCTAGCAGAAACTAGACCAAAAATGCTTAGTAAAATGTTGCATCTTTGCAGTTTGGTTTAATATAAGATAATTCCTTCTTATACATCTGAGGAATTAGAAAGTGGACAGACTTTCTCCACAGTCTGGAAAAGTCTTGTTTTGGACCTGATTTGCTGTTTTCAGTGATTCAGAGCTTTCTGCTTGTTTTCTCTGCTAAGTCACCATCTGATTTCCCCTCAGACGGCTTCTGATTCAGTCTCACTAATCCAGCATGAGCAGCAGATAAACACTAATCATTTTTTAAACTAGACAAGTCAAATAAATGAAAGCTGCAATTTTACTTTCACTGACCGAAAAGGCCAAATCAGTTTGATTTTTAAATTTTATTTTGTGCATCATTGTGAGATGGAGTGAAAGGAATATTATTGATGCACTTCAAACATTTTTTCAAATGAAATATTTGAAACAAACTAAGAAAAGAAGACATGTTTTGGGGTTGAACTATTTAAACAAGCAGTTCTAAGTATTTCAGAAGAATTGATGGAGAATTTTAGTTCTTTAAATGTGAAGCAGTGTTATGGAGTTAAATTTGTTTCACAATTATTCAATCAAATAATTGATAAATAGCTAAAAACCCTTTCAAACACTATAGAAAAACATTAAATAAAGTTATATAGTACAGTGTGTGGAAGATTTAATAACATCTAATTTCCCCAATCGATTCATTTTAACCTGAGTTGATAAAATTGGATTTTAATTCAGTTCAAAAATACTTTATTGATCTCAAAGGGAAATTAAATGATGTTGTAACTCATTTAAAGACTTTCTTAAAATGTACTTACCAATTGGTGGATATACAACAAACATTACAGACCAATAAAAAGCAAAATGTGGTATTTATCTACAATGTAAGTAACCAGGTAACAGAACAAAAAACAGCAACAAAAATAAACAAACAAACGAGGAGGTATACATTAAAATGCATATTTTCAAAGCAAAGACAATAACACAATTTAGCATTTGTGGATTAGTATATAAAAGAAATTACTGTTGGTGAGAAAACTCAGACTTTCTTACAAAAAAACCTAAAACGTTGAACTTGGAAACTTTGATTTTTCAGTAAAATTTCAGCACATTTATTTACACCAGTGAAGTTGTAGCAATGGATAATGGATTTATTTGTATATATTTTTTTATTTCTGCTAGTATCAAGATGTGTATTAGTTTAGTGGTACTCAGAAAAGTGGCTTTGAATAGATATAGCTCTGTTCAAGAATGGCCTAGTCAAAGCAACAACCCTAAATTCAGCTGGATTTGTAGCACATTTAAAAATCCTTGTATTCTGGTTTGGCTTGAGCTATTTTATGAAAGAAATGTTCAGAACATTATTCTCTAGACATGCAAATACACCTAAAAAACTGAAGCTGTATTCGTAGAAAAAGCTTCTTCACACATAAAATGTTCTGATTGTAAATTGATTACACATTGAAAAAGATGAAGGTGTTTAACAACCCGACCCGGTAAAACACAGGCATGCCAGTTGAATTCTCATCACAGAGTGAAAGCTTAATATTTACCACTATGGTCCACCAGTTTCTTGCAGAATTGCTTCTGCTTGTGTGGCTGTGAGATACAGGACTCTGCTCAACCAGCCACCCAGTTCTCTGCTTTCCCCCATTAGCATGCCGAGCAGATCGCATACGATGTGTTCGGGGTTTTATGGGAGGGCTAGTCGAGCCATTACATTGCTAAGCAATAACGTGAGAGTGGTTGAGAGCTGTTGAAGTTTTTATTTCCAGAAATCATCTCACATTGAGAGACAATTGACTCAACTGTCCTCTTTGTCTAATGCAGAAACCGTCCTCAGTACTGGACGCTTTTTTCTACACTATGTTCTTGTGCGAATGCAGGATTTCATGTTACTTCACCAATGGAAACATTTGATATATACATTTTAAAAGTTGTGCATTGAAAAATAGCATTTTATTTCTTGTATATTCCAGGGCGGCAGCTAACGGTTATTTTGGTAATTGGTTATTCTATAAATTTTTCAGACGATTAATTGATTAGAATTGATTATTCTAACAATTATTCTGATGATTAATTGGATTTAAAAAATGTACACATTCTGCATATTTTTCATTTAACTGCTTAAGCCTTTTTAATGCAATATTAGACATACAGTAAAAGATGCACAACAAATAATTTAGTTCCTTTTCTAAGTAAGAAAATAAACATTTTATTGATTAAAATGCATCACCAGCATTTCTTTAGTTTACGGTTCATCATTTGATGCATCTGCAGCTGAAAAAATACTTTAAAGTCAACATGTGAAAAGCTCATCCCTTTCTGCTTGATGATCTGATGTATTGATCATTTTTTTAGATTAATCAATTAATAATTGGATAGCAAAAGGTGGTTTGTAGGAAATGTTTTTGTTTTTACAGAATTTGAATGAAGTGAAACTAAAACACGAGGATTTCTGGGTTGAACTTTTTTTCTTACAGTGAAAGGTTGTTTTTTTTTTATCTTGAATGAAAATGTATATTTTGTGCCTCCAGTTAGAGATTAATAGATTACTAAATTAGTCAACGATTAACTGAAGTGTAGAATAATCACGATTAATACAATTAATCAACATTTCAAAGTGTTTTTTTAATATATCTTTAATGCAAAATGTATATTGTATACTTCAGCTGAAGATTAATCGATTACTAAATAAGTTGACTTTTATTTGAAGAATCAGTTAATCATGATAAAACCGATTAATTGACATTCTTTACAGACAAAAGTTTGTAAAAAATATGCAAAATGTATATTTTGTAAACTCCAGTTAAAGAGTAATGGTTTACAAAATTATTTGGCGTTTATTTGAAGAATCGATTAATCATGATTAATCATTTCAGCCCTGGTGTATTTCTGTGATTTTACAGGCTGTTCAATACACAACATTCATGTGAAAACATTGTACTGCTGTAGTTTAATCTCTGGGGTGAAGCTTTGAGTGAGACGTTTGGTGCATCTTGTTCTGACGTGATTTTTGAAGCCTGGTAGAAACATCAACACACTTGTTTCCTTCGTGAGCGATATGAGTTACGCTGCTTCTGCGATGCACTGCGATCACTGAGCAACCTATGGCGGACAGCCACTCGTTTTCCTGATAACCGTTGTTAAAGGTGAAGTGGTTCTTCAGTTTCCGCCTTACTGTGATACCAGCTGACAGAGATGCTGAGGGTTACTGTAAAAATGTCAATTCTGCAGCGAAACGTTTGGACACATGGACTGAATGAGCTGGGATGATAGACGTCAAAGACATGCTGTTAGTAGCTTGAAAGCTTGAAGATCTCCATCTGTAGCAGCAGTTTGAGTGTTTTCAATCGAAATAGGACAGCAGAGAACGGCCTGGAGGCTTTTGCAGCGTTTGCCACCTTTGCTCTGTAATCACTGGGGCAATTAGTGAGACGTTTGGCCCACATCAGTCAGGAGTTCTGGTTCTCCCCCATCTCGATCCCGTCTGCCGTCGCAGGATCGTCGTCGTTCTCCATGAAGACACCAGGAAGTGGAACAATGCACATGTGATTGTTCACATTGAGCTGTCATATTGTGTGTTGACTTATTGATGCTAATTAGTCGTAATTAGCTCCATTGAGGATTTCCCACATTTATCAGAGTCAGAATGGTTTTAAATCAGCATAAGTGGGTGCGCAAAAGGAGAATTTTGACTTTGGTTTGTAAGCGCTCACAGCGTGCAGATCAACTTTAGGCAAAGAAAGGGGGGGGGGAAAAAAAGGAAGGTCGGTTGTGATGCAGATTTTGTTTCCCAGACTTTTCAGAAAGTAAGATGTTCATTGTGTTCATCATAGAGAGAATCAGGGGGAAGGTGAAAGTCCATACAGTTTGTGTCCAGGATGTGTGTGGTCTGCAGAGATGTTATTATTGCCTCAACACGCCTCTGTTTTTTCAGATCTTTTTGTGTTGTTGTCTCTTGCAGTGCGAATAAATAAACTCTACATTTTCAGCTATTCTAATTATGTGCAGCTTCCGTCTTTTTGCAACCCCTGGTTAAAAAGAAAAGCTTAGCAGGTAGATAGCATCCAGTGGTTATGGCGGCTCTGTGACCTCAAGATGGCGCTCTTTGCTGCAGTTCTCTATCCCAGTCTCCCCAGTATTTGAGCTGGAAAGACAAACTTTCTCAGCCTTTGTTCCATTGGAGCTTTTCTTCCTGAATTACAGAGATCAACACACATCTGTCTTGAGTTCTCAGGTTTTCCCCATTTTGACTAGAGGCTAAAATAAACGGTTATATTCCCACATGATATGATGAGATCTATTTTCTCCTTATTTATATTCAAAATCCTTATTTGTAAATAATGCAGAATATCTGTTTAACGTGTCAAACTCAAGGCCTGTTAAAAATGTCAACTTTTAATGCACACACCTTGTAATAAAGTGTTACATTTTATTCTAGTTAAGTAATTATTTAGTTGTTTTTTTTGTTTGAATTGCATTGTGACTAAAAATGTTAAATCATAGCTCATGTGCATTCTGCTCTTAGACCACATGGTGGCAGCATGATGCCACACTACAGCGACAGCCCTCAGCAGCACCAGCTGTGTGTGACTGAGCGGGTCACTGGGTGGTGTTTGGAGTTGGTGACTCATTCATCCTGGGATGATGAACTCAGAGACAACCGCAGTCCGAACCACATCAACCGCGGCTCGCCTGTCTTCTTCTTCTTCTTCTTCTTCTTCTTCTTCTTCTTCTTCTTCTTCTTCTTCTTCTTCTTCTCCTTCTCCTTCTCCTTCTTCTNCTTCTTCTTCTTCTTCTTCTTCTTCTTCTTCTTCTTCTTCTTCTTCTTCTTCTTCTTCTTCTCCTTCTCCTTCTTCTCCTCCTCTTCTTCTTCTTCTTCTTCTTCTTCTTCTTCTTCTTCTTCTTCTTCTTCTTCTCCTCCTCTTTCTTCTTCGGCTCGTTCTGTCCTCTCAGCATTCCTCTGCTGAACATCAGCTTGACAATCACTTCAAGTTGGGAGACATGTGCTGCTGAATCGACTTGTTCTGTCCGTCTCGTGTTACAGATGGAAGATGGATGGATGTGGCAGTAAAGATGATTAATGTGCATAAACAAACAACTGCAACTGAGCTGAGACAGGACTTTGAGGAGTGTTGCTCAGTTTAAACTATTTTCAACACGTCGTTTTTCATCTCCTGCCCTATTGGGGTTATTAAATTTATTCAACCAAACCTGATCCTGAAGCTGGACTACATTAGAGAAATACTTTAAGAATAAGTTCAGACCCTTAATTTTCGTCCATTTGTTTAGATGCAGAGAAGCACCTGGGAAGAAGGAGCTTCCTGGAGGAATTTATCAGGACCTCAGTGATTTTCTTTGTTTTTTTTCAATTATCTGATTTAAAGTCAAGGTTTTGAGGTTGAAGTCAGAATTTCTAGAAAAATTGTTAGACCAAACTTTTTTCTCATTAAGAAATCTGAGTAAAAAGTCAGAATTTTTATATAAAATTCTGAGAAAAAAAAGTCAGAATTTTAGCACTAAAGTTAGAATTACAGGGGGGGGAAAACAAAATTCTGAGGGAAAAAAATGAATTTTGAGATAAAGTTCAGAATTCTGCAGAGAAAACCCGAATTCTGAGGTAAAGAGTCATAATTGAGAGGTTATTGTCTGACATTAAAATCAGAATTTTCTTATTAAATTCAAAATTTAATCGGGAAAAAAAAGCTGAAGTTATAAAACATTAGAATCTGAGCGTTGATAAAACATAATTGTGAAATTAAAGTCAGATTTTCTTCTTTTTGTGGCCCTGATTGTCTTCCGTAGGTAATAATATGCAACTAAAGCATATTTTAAAATGTAAACTTTAGTTTTTAAAATTGATCTGGGAATCAAATAAGTGGTCATTTGTGACTTTCTGCATCCATTTGGCGTAAATATGATGTGAAACAAAGGACTGTTTCTTTTAGCCACTCCTCAAAATGGGAAATATCGGAAGAACATGTCATTTATGTGTTGATATTTGTTCAGAAAATGGCTCCTTGCCTAAAGTTGTTTGCATTTTTATGAAGGGTTGATATGTGGCGACCAGACTGGATTTCAGAATCGCATCATCAGTCAGCAGGAAAATCTCTGAGTCTCATCATTTATTAAGATTTTTAAACATCTTCACCTTAAATTCAGGTCGGTGAATTTGCTCCGCACCACGTTATTTATTTATTTCCTGTTTTTGTTTTCATTTTCTCTGTAATTTTTTTATCGATCTGTAACTTCTTCTGTACAGTTATTTTTTGTTTTTCCCTTCTGCTGCGGAAAAATGTTCCTTTCCAGCCTAAATCTGCTTGACGCTGAAATATTTCTTGAAGGTGTCAGTGGGAACTTGCTGCAAGTCTCCCTCTGGAGATAATGCTTGCTCCCAGCCGGTTTGTTTATTATTGCAGCTACACTCACGCCTCTTCTTTTTCCATTCAGAGCGAGAGGAGAAATTCATTGTTTGCGTCCAATGTGTAATCTAGCAAGCTGTATGGAACAGGCCGCCTCTCAGCAGCTGTTGGTCTGTTATGGTGATGGGGCTCTTGGCAAGGCCCTTTTCTAAACAGAGGCCCACACACTGGCTGTGTGAAGGCATTTCACATGCCTGGGAGCTTGCAGACTTAGACCCCCTGGAGCCATCTGATCACACTCCACCCAGTTCTGGAGGCTCGAGTCCGTAAAGCATCAGCAGACCCGCTTCTTTGCCATTCGATCTGCTCCTGCTCTGTAAACACCTTCAGGATATTTTGGACCTTTAATGCTCTTTAATAAAACCAACAGTTGCCTTAATAAAGTGCAGGGAAACTTGGCAGATATAACCATTATCCTTTAACTTTCTCACATTTTGTTGCATTACAACTGCAAACTTTAATGCAACATTATTTTATTGATTATTCTCACGATTAATCGATTAATGGGATAAAAAAACTGATGATATAACTTAATTGTCCATCACCATTGAGATGTTGTGTTTAACATCTAACAGAAATCATCCATGCAACATTTACAAACTAAAATACCACAAATATCAGCTGTAAATTAGGGCTGCAACTGAAACAATTATTTTAGTAATTGATTATTCTGATGATTAATCGATTAATCAGATAAGAAAATGATGAGACCATTATTTTCCATCACCATTTAGATGAAGATATCGAGCAGAAATCGTCCATATAACATTTACAAATTAAAATACCACAAATAACCACAACAAATAAGGGCTGCAATTAAGATTATTTTATTAATCGATAATTGTAACAATTGATCAGATCAGATAAAAAATTTATGATATAACTTAATTGTCCATCATCATCGAGATGAAGACACATCTTTAACATCTCACGGATGTTAAAGATGCAACATTTACAAACTAAAACACAACAAATAACCACAGTAAATTAGGATTTCTACTAAAACGATTATTGTAGTAATCAATTGTTCTGATGATTAATCGATTAATCTGGCAAAAAATGGCACATTCACCAGATTTTTCATTAAACCACTTAGGTTTTTTCTGTACACTATTAGAAATACATTAAAAGATGGAAATAAACAAATAATCAGACTTTTTAAAATAATAAAATAAACATTAACATAATTTCTTTAGTGAATTTGAACCGAATGAAAAAATTCCACCTGACAAGTTTTGGGTATAACATCCTGATAGGTGTTTTTATCTTAAAAATGCATAAATATTTTTATACAGTTTTGACTAAATTACTGTTTTGTATGTTTTTTTCTTTTCTTCAGCAAATTGCCTTTTTCTGAATTTGCATACTCCAGTTAATGATTGATTACTAAATTAGTTGACGATTAATTAAAAAAATCAATTCATAACGATTAATCGTTTTAGCCCTAATTTCTTATTACGGTTCTAACAGTTTATACTCTCAGAGCAGAGCAGCTTAATCTCAGTCAGCCTGGATGGAGAGCATCTCTGGGAAGCTGTTTTCAAATATTTTCATATGGATAAAGTTGTTGTATTTAAGTCTGGACTTTAACTAGGCCGATGTAACACATGAAGATGGACAGCCATCCTAAGCATACAGCCAGAGCTACAAATAGATGGTTTAAATCAATCGACTCTGACCAGCTTCCCTGATGAGGAACAGCTTTGGTGCAGCATGATGCTGCCACCACCATGTTCTACAACTGTGTTTACTAATCAGGTAAATTCTGAATACAAATCAGGGTACAGAGATGATGAAGTTATTCAACTGTTTGTAACAAAAGCAGAAAGAGAAGTTGAAGTGGAACAAATGATTTCTGTTGTTTAGTGTTTAAATGTACAGAGACGTTTATTGACGGAGTGATTCTGTTTTTCCATTGTCAGTGTTTTTTTTACTCGTTTTTTCCCTCTGGTTGTTTCATCTGATGCTCTCCTGTTTGAAGTTATTTCTCAAAGTCATATTTCTGACTACATGCTTGCTAGCATTTTGTCTGCACCCCCCACTCCGCCTCCTTTTCGCCCACAGTGTTTATTTGCTCCGAACCCGCTGTATTTTCAAAGTAACTCTGCACAGAACAAACTACGCCTCGGCTTCGCCGCCCCTCTCCATCTGCCCTTCACCTTCCTTTCCTCCTTAATTCACTTTTTTCTCCCATTCCACCCACCTGTGCTCTTCCATTTGCACACTCGTCATTTGCAGACTTGCACCTTTTCTTTTTTCTTCAAACTCCATTTGTAACCACCTGGATGTTCTGTTGATAACATAGGAATTTATTGCGTTTTTTGCGACTTTTTTTCATGTTAGATCCAAAATTTTCAGTTTGTTTTGTTGAGATTTTATGTTATAAACCAACATATGATTTTGATGCCTAAGAGAAATGATACGTAATTTTAAAAATAATGATTTGTGACGGAAAATCGGTGCATCTGTTGTCACCAAATGCACCAACTTCATTTGGTGCATTTCCTTTAGAGGTCACCTCTTCAGTTACTTAGTGATGAAGGTATGATTTCATAAATTATTTCATAAATTACTCATAAATAAAACTTCAGCATTCAGCCAGAGATATGATGCAGTGAGATCAAAACATATTTATGAAATAGAAAGACCTGGAAAAAGTCAATATCACAAAGAAAGATGTCAAACTTATCAGAAGAGTTAAAGCTTTTTTCTTGAATCGTTCCATATTTATGGAAAATGAAAAACATGTAATGTTCAGCCTTATAACATAAAAATAACTAAACTTAACTGATTTGTGTCATTCTGTGGTACAAAAACACATAAACAAAAGCTAAGCTGACCACAGTTTCCAGACTGATGGCCTAGTCAAAGTCCAGACCTCATCCCTCCTTCTCTCCCTCCATCCCTCCTACTTCTCTCCATCCCTCCCTCCAGACTCTCTGTCTGCGCTGACCCTGCCTTTAATAAGCGTCTCGTTTTGTTTATTTTTGCGGCGCGAGGTTAAAAACTTCCCCCTTAATTGACGTTCCGGTAACACTTTCCAATAATGGGCCCAGCAATTTCCCCAAAACTGATGTGTCCACCGCAAGGAAAGAGAAGAAGAAGAAGAAAAAACCCACCGCTTCTAGGTTTCACTTACCCATGGATGACCTGCGTCTTTGTGTGTGTGTATGTGTGTGTGTGTGTGTCAGCGTGAGAACATGCATCGGCCGGACACAGCAACGTGTTTGTGTTCACAAAGAGGCATGCTGTCGTCTCATCGCTCTCTCCTCTGTGTTCCTTCCGGTTTCCAGGGATTATTTCTGTCTCCACCAGGTTAAATTTAATTTAGATATTTTTATTTAACTTACACACACGACTGAACTGTGCGGTGAGAATTCAACAGGCCTGTTTTCTCTGTTCTGTCAGTACCTGCATTTCTATTGCAAATGTCGATATTCCGCTAATGTAAAAAATAAAATAAAAAAATACAAAATTTGCATTAAATAAGACGTAAAATCAAAATCACATAAATTATCTTGTTCACGCGATAAATCAGTAAGAAACATGGCAGCGACATAAGATATTGATCATTATTGATTATAAATGTCTGAAATGCTACCAAACTGCTGTTTTTCTTGTTTTATCCGCAGTTTTCACTCCATACTGTTGTTTTTTATTTTTAAATAGTTATGAGCTACTCAGAAGGTTGTTGCTAGGTAACCAAAGAGTGAGTGAGTTAGTTGATGCCACCAGTCTTGCTTAGTGGGCGTGAAATGTTGAACAGGTAAAGCCTTTCCTCTGCCTACATCTCCCAGAATGCTGTGCGGTTCTGGATCGGAGTTCAGTGAATATTCTATCAGCTGTATTATCTATTGATTTTAATCGCGTCTGTCATTATATATGTTGTATACATTATCTGACAAAATGTATTACTAAAAAGTATTTTTGATCTAATTTCTAGCAAAAATCTTGGTATGCTTGAAATTTTAGAAAACTAACTTAAAAGTAGCTTTATAGCTCGATATACACATTTGTTTTACGTAAATAATTGATGAAAATGTTCTTGTTCCATTAGCAGATTATTTCACTTTAACAAGACATTTTTTCCATGTTATAAGTTAATTTATCTGCCAATTCAATAAGTACTTGTTCATCAATGTTAAGGAATTATTCACTTAAAACATGTGCGTAGGTCTTACTGAAAAGTTTCTTTTAAGTTTGTTTTATCTTGTTTCAAGTGTACTAAGATATTTGCACTAGAAACTAGACCAAATATACTTGGTAAGATTTTGCGTTTTTGCAGTGAAAACTATCGTCCTCTGAATACTTCCTGTCTTCTTTGTCACTTTCTCCAGTAGTAACGTGACTAACGTGACGCCTCATCCTAACGCAGCAACTCTTTGTCAAAAAAGATTTGTTTTTTAAAATAGCGTGTTTCCATTAAGCGAGTTTATTCCCATAACAGTTAATGGAAGCGCAGCTACTGTCTGCCTCTGAGAAAATATGCAAACACAAACAGAGCGGCACGCCGGCCTAAATGGTGGCCACTGGATCGGGTTTGTGGTGTAACGATGGCTGGTGTTAAATGCATTCGCATGTGTCAGAAAGGGGGGAAAGCAGGAGACAGGCTGTAAAGGACAGTATGTGTCAATAAGTAGATGGAGCGGGTGTCGTAAATGCATGAGTGTGTTGGTGTGTGTGTGTGTGTGTCTGTGTGTGGCTGCAGGCTGACGCTGGCTGGTTCCTGGCCTTGTCATTCCGTCTCCCACACACCCTCTGATGTGGTCTGAGGCTGCGGCTTTTCGCTGCGGTGGGGGACAGCCGCCCGCACACACTCACACTGTTCTCACATGTCTGTGGAAACACACATAGCACGGTGGTATGCAGTCACATTCTGAGAAATGCAGACACACACACACTCACACGGCACGGCCAACAGCACGCTTTCGGCCTGCAGGAACGTCTGAACGGACTTTTAACGCGCAGCGCCAGACACGGTTCTGTTGGGCTCCCACTACAATCGGTTGCTTAAATAATATCAGAGACAGATGTTGGCTCCGGTCCCATCTCTCTGTGTGTGTTTTTATCATGTGTGTGTGACTGATACGCAGCGGCTCCTCGGGAACACATGTTCGCCTGAAAACGATCACATGTCAGTTGAGCTTCAGTTGTGGTTCTGCGTTTTAGCACTGGATCTCAGAAGTGTTAAAATCCAAGGGTTTGGTGACGTAAATGATGAAAAACAAGCAAATCTGTTTGGGCGAAAACATAAAACGGTTGCACAAGTGTTCACAACCCTAAACTTACATTGTAAGTTTCAGCATTCAGTCCTTTTGAGTTCACACCTGACATGCGTTAAAGTTAACGTGATTGATCCGAAAGGTAAGATTTTCCAGCGATTTGTGTGTTTACAGCAGTCATTTATTTGAGAGGCGGGGTACACCCTGGACATGTTATCGACCCATCACAGAGCGACACACAGACAAATTACCCAAACACGCATTCTCTCATACTTAAGGCAAATTTTGAGAGACCCAGAAACATCCATAAAAAGTCTTAAATTCAGGAATCTAAAACTAAGGTCTTAAAATGTTGTAAATTCATTTAAAGATATGTATTTTTCCCTAAAAGGGATCCATGATTAGTTGGACTTTATTTGAGAATATTTATTTTAGCTGTAAAAACAATACAGTAATAATACTGTAAGCTGTTTAGTTTATATAATTTTTAATTAAATATTGTCACATGAACGTCGCTATGTTGTTCACATTGCAATGCATTCTGGGTAAATGCCGTTTGAATGTCCAACTGCGCTGGCTCTGTCCAACCAATACAGCGATGCGTAAAGTTTTTAGGCCTTTCTTATTTAGAAAGGCTTAAAGAAATCAATGGCAATGTAGAAATCACAAGAGGTGATAAAAGTGAGGAGAAACAAATGGAGGAAGAGGACAGAGTTGGCTGTATGAGCTAATGTTTTAAAAATGAAACGATGAATGATACATACCTCTGGTCGGTCTGTGTGATCCAGTAAGTACTTCTATAGCTCTGTGTCCGGTCCAGTAACAGCTGGTCCGGTCTTCATCTGGACATAAACGTGCCGCTGGTACTACTGCCGCAGAACTCAGTTAGCATTTAAAGGAACCACCAACGCTGTCAGATATTCCTCCCAGCGTTCTCCGCTCTCTAGCCAGATGTTCTGTCATAGGCGCTTTGTGGATAAAAACTGTCAGCCCTGCATTTGCTTTTAGCTTGTTAAGGTAACGATCACCTGTTAGAACCTTTGTCAGTTTTGCTCGTACAAATGTCTCAAAGTCTTCTGGAGAGAAATGTTGAGAGCTCAAATGTAGGTCTTTAGGAAGTTGTGTTTGGCTCCCACTTTTTTATGTTTTCACAATGTAAAGCACTTTGAACTGGCGTTTAAATGTGCTGTACAACTGAACTTGATCGATTGATTGATTGATTGATTAATTAACATACCCTTGCTAGTTGGCTAGCTAGCTTGTTTGCATCTATCATGGGTAAGTGCAAATCCTTTGCTAGTTGGCTTGACGGCGTTTGCTTTCTCCACTTTCACTTCTGTTGTCAACCTGTATGATGCTGGGTGCATTCTGAAAATTTTAAAGTCTAAATTCAGCTACCAGAACCAAACAACCCGGCCGACACTTTGGATTTTAGGGGGACTACACTCCAGACATGAGGCATGCAATAGCTAATGACTAAATAAATATGCTACATACTGTAAAACTTGCTAAGCCCAGTGGTAGCTGCGCTATAGGGAAGTCATTCAGCAACTCAACATGTTTTGAGTTAAAAATGTTTAAAGTTGACAGGAAACTTTAAAATAAGATTGGAAAACATTATTGACGATACCTAATCACCAACTAAAAGGCAAACATGAAAAAAGTACAATCCTAATTAGAGTCCACATTTTTTGATAGTCTATTATGTGATTTAACGCTTTATTAGCCAAAGTCGTTGTTGTGTAGATTAGTAAAGACAGGAAGTGGTTACGGCGTTCAGATTAATAAATAAACCTAAGAGTCCCTATGTCTTCAAATACTGACAATAATTTCACCAGAGACTCTTTAGCTCACGGGTCTCAAACTCCAGTCCTCGAGGGCCGCAGTCCTGCAACTTTTAAATGTGCCTCTGCTGCAGCACACCTGAATAGAATAATTAGGTCATTAGCAAGGCTCTGGAGANATTCCAGCGTTTTGCACCTGTGCACATCTAAAAACTGCAGGACTGCGGCCCTCGAGGACTGGAGTTTGAGACCCCTGCGCTTGTCTTTGCCATCACTGTTACTGGTTTATTTTAAAAAAGTATAATAAATAAACAAACACTGCTTAGCCTGGCGGGGACACAAATGAGGAGACCCTGTTTGGCGCATAGGTCTTAAAGTTGATTCATAATAGTTGTAGGAATGTCTTTAAAAGTCTTAAATGTGAGTTGGTGAAGCCTTGTAACCAAATAGTCATGTTGTGGGCCATGGGAGGAAACCAGAGTGCCCAGAGTAAACCTATGCATGCACACCTTCCTGCAGGTCTTTTAGGCTAGAAACATAGAATAAACAAAAAATGGTTTTGTTTTAATCTTTTATCTGGTTTAAATTTAATGTGTCCATCTGCTTTCAGTTTGCATGATGAATGGAACAAGTAAAGATTTTGGGAAATCTTCTTATTGAGAAAATTGGGGACCACATTACGCGTGGCGTCAGTCTCAGGTATCTTACCATTATCAGTCTAATTTATAATTAGCCTAAGTTATAAACAACACTTTATGATCTGTTTTTATAATGCCAAGCTACTTTTCTGTTTACGAAATGTCACTTAGAGACAGAGCTGCAGTCTGGAGTTACACATGTTGTTTTACACAGGATATCCAAACGCATCTGATCAGTAAAAGAACTGACAGCGTTTATAAATTCAGTTAAAACATAGATTCTGACAGCAGTCTGCACTGACATACATTGAACCTCAAATTGGATATTTTTTCCTTTTTTTGCATGTTTTGGCTCAACCTGTTCTTGGTCTTTTTTTAGCCCAGAAAAATAAGCCTGTATTTCCTGTCCAGATTTAACATGACACACTTAAGACAACAGTTTATTTATAAAGCACTTAAAAATTACAGCCCAGGTTGTCCAAAGCCCTGGACAGAAATGTAAAAACAAATACATTGAAGTGAAAAAATAAAAGCAATCCAAGAATAGAAACTACAACACACACTTGGGAAGGTTTATTTAATGTAAACTAAACAAAGATGTAAAAAAAAAAAAATAAAATCAGGCTCTTTTAGCCCATTTCAGCAAACCCAATAACTTTAAAATAACATTTAAAGATGTGTTTTCAATTCATTCTCTTCACAAAATTTTAAGAGGTCTTATTGTTTACATCTTCCATGTTTACACTTCTGTCCTAAACTCAGAAGTCATGAGGAACCAAAAGTAATATTAAACATGACACTCAACAGATTTTCTGCAGTTGTTGGTGTATGAGCTCCTGATGGAAGTGTTTTTCTGGGTCAGTCGAGGAGAAATGCCAAAATCTTACCGGCCGGTGGGAAAAAACACAGAGTTCTGGAACGGAAGGGAAATTTAGTTTTACTGTATTTTTATTGCTTCCCTACTTTTACAGTGTGGATCAGTATTCGTAGGTTCCCCTATAAAAAATAACTCCAAATTACTCACATAAAATTACAGTAGCTTTTTTGTAAAACGTATCTAGAATATATATAAAAAATGCAGTTTAAGCTGAAATAACTTTACAAACTGTTGTAGCTAATTTAGGTTGTAAACAAGTTTAGATTAACTACTTTAGCTAAGCTAGCTACTTCACAGGTAGCTAGGTTACAAGCTACTTCTGAATTAGCTTGTAAACTAGCTACTAGTTTACAAGTAAACAAGCTAAAATAGTTTACAAGCTATTTTAGTAACTAGCTACTGCGCAATGCTACTTGACATCCTATTGGCTGGCGTTTGCAGAGCAACCAATCCATTAGCATCTTTCATTTTTCTTGCCACTGATTGGTGTAAATAAAGAAATCTGTGCTTGTTAGCTTCTGCTGCAGTGCCAAACTGTTCATAATAAAACATATTCAGATATATTTGGCGTTTGGACTTTTAAAATAGGCAGTTATTAATGTTTTTAGAGGTGGGCTCAAGTATTCACAGATTTCAGCTAACAGAAATGTATAATAAAGTAATTAATTTGCAAATAGTGGGGGCCCAATCTGTTTTGAATGCTTGCTTGGTTGCGGTAAACTAACATGCAGGTGCAACTCTGCCCCCTGGTGGAGCGGAGTAGAAAAACATCCCATGGTTACATGTAAAAGAAATTCATACTTAATGATTTTTCACAAATTATTTCAATTGACAGTTTTAATTTTTGTTCTGATTCTAATATGAATAACTAAACCTTGTGAGTACCAAATTTCAAATAAAATCTAACTGATGTATACTTATAATATGTTGACATCAAGATTTATTTTTTGAGTGTACTGCCACATTTTTCGTAGAATATGAAGTTGCTAAAAAGTAAAAGTTGCTTTATTGTTTACTAAAAAATATGTTAGTATACATTCATGTTTACTGAAGATCTAATTGCTGAAGGATCATCACCTATTTGACATGTTTTTCCGAACTTAAACAAAAGTAAAGAGGCTGTTTTGTTTTCGGTGTTTAATGTCACTGTATGTGTGTTCATAGAAGGCGAGCTCATTTATCAGCGCTGTCATTTCTGTTAAACCATCACATAACTAGAGGTCAGAGGTCATCTCTCAGGTTGACAGGGCATCACTCTCACTCATACAGTATGCAGACACACAGGCTCTTGTGTATCAGCGCACACGTACTGTTGAAAAACCACAGCCTCTCGTGTGCTTGTGTCCACAAACCGGAGAGGTTCTGTCTTTCTCCTCCTCTGTCTCACACGCACGCACGCACGCGCGCACACACACACACACACACACACACACACACACACACACGCAGACGGTGAGCCTCAGCTGACTCTGTTTTACTGACCCCTCCTGGTTACACTGTGAACTTTTGCATGAGAGCAACAGATCTTGAATGTTGATAAGATAAAAACTCTGCTGAATGGACGGATCACCAAACCAGATCAGGATTATTTGACTTAAAGATCTTTTAATGTTCAGTTTAACGGTAAATTGTGACTTTTTTTATGCGCAGGACAGGGCAATTATTTGCTTTGTGACTATTTTCCATCTCATTGTGGCTGAAACAATTAATCGGATTAATCGTGATGAATCAATTATTGAAATAATCTTCTACTAATTTTGTAATTGAATAATCATTAACTGGAGTATACAGACTAAAAAAGATATTTGCTAAAAGAAGAACACCCTGAGAAGGGCAATTAAGCCAATAATGTACAAAAATATATAGATTTTGCATTTAAGTGAAAAACAAAATCATCTTCATCTGAAAATTTGTTCAACCCAGAACGTTTCTTATGACAGTTTTAGCATCAATGGTTAAAATCCTGTCCAATTGTTAATAAGTTGATGCAAAAAATAATCATTAATACACTCAAGGACTGTATATTTATTTTTTTATTTTTTTTATGCTGTTGTTGCGTTTTAGACGTTAAAATGTTTTCTTCTAAAAATGGTTTGATTAATAGTTTATTTGTATCTCTTCATTTATTTCTAATGTGAAATGAAAAATTAGCAGAATGTGTGATTTTATTTGATCAGATTAATCATCTGGTTATTGAAATAATCGTTCGTTGCAGCCCTACGTCTCTTTTGTCTTCGGTGTCCTGCTGACTGTTTCTGACATCGTTATCACTGCATTCCTCCACACGGCTGCCATCTTGTCTCTGTAAGGTGAATCCTGATTATCAATAATCCGGGGGGTTGTTTGTGTCTCTCAGACGGCCCTCGAGGGGCCCCGCCGTCTCCTGTTTTCTGCAGGCCTGTCTCTTTAAGGTGATGTTTGTTTATGCCGAGGCTGGGCTCTGTGAGACCTGTGCAGGCTCAGCGCCGGGCTCCTTTCATAGGGGCTCCATTTTGTTCTTAATAAAATGGCACTCAGTGGCTGGGGGACTGGCAGGCACCCAGCTCCCTGGGAAACCAAAGAATGCTGCCCTTCATTTAGCAACAAACAGCTTCTGCCTGAGGAGGCTGCTTCTCCACTCCGCTCCTCAATACTACAGCTACTAAGGCCTGTGAGTGTGTGTGTGTGTGTGTGTGTGTGTGTGTCCATTCAAAAGGGCCACGGTTGAAGGAGTCAGGTATGGCATAGCTTGTCTCTTGTGGATGTTTACTCAGACCCGAGGTGTCCAAAGTGTGGCCCGGGGGCCATTTGTGACCTTGGACTGATTTTTGCTGCAGTTCAGGAATGATTCAAATTTGTTCTCTGCAGATGGAGACTTTTTGTTTCTAATCAGGGTAAAATCATTACCAACATAGTTTGTCACAAAGTTTTTGTCTTTTTCTAATCAAGCTTTTATAAAAAGTAGAACCGTGTGAAATCAGAAATCAGCTTTTATTCAAACAAATACTTCTAAAAACAAAGCACTTAAAAGAATATCAAGCAATAAGTTAATGCTTCTTGGTGTCTAGAAAATGAGCCGTTTCAAAAACCTCGCAGCCTGTTACCTAGCAACCCCAACGAAGCCCCACCCGTTACCTAGCAACCCAGTCAGAGCTCCAGGACATTTGGTCAGCTGATCTTCTCATTGCATGCTCTGTACAATGGCTGCTGGACAAGACAAGCTGTTACCATCCAGAAACCACTTGCTGCATTCTTGTTGGTTGTGCAGGAGGCTCCACTTCTGCTTTTCAAAGATGTGACTGTTGTATAATTGCACATCTGTTTACAGCCATTTTAACGTGCAAATGTAAACATTGAGTTAGGGGGCGTGGCCAGCAGCAGATTATTTCAATTTAAAGTGACAGGACGCCCTAAAACAACTCATTCTGAAATTATCTAAGAAATGTAATAAACATGTTTTGACCTGTCCCAACCTGTTCAAGGAAAACCAATTAAACTCAACTAAAAACTCAACTAAATATAGCAAGTGCTTTGAAAGAAAGTGATCCAAGTCCTATTCTTATATGAGAATAAATTATTTCCGTCGAGCCAAAAAATAGTTGAACATTTGATGACTTTCTTTTACTACAGCAAACATGAAAAATCCTGTTTTAATTTTTGGATCTAGGATCAATAACATTCCTTTCCTACGTGAAAAAGACAACTTTATTTCCTTGATTTTTGATTTTTTTAAATGTTTTTGTCCTGTGAATAATTTTTATTCGAAGAGTTGAGTGAAAAAAACGTTTGGACGCCCCTGACTGATACGTTTCTGTGTCAGCTGCAGCAGCACTTCTCCCTCCCGTCCCATGACTCTCTGGCTCCCGCCGTCGCTCGGTGTGAATGGTGGGAACAGAGCAGCCATTAAGATGCATATTTATAAGTGCTTACCCCTCCGCCTTCTCCTCGTACGCTCTCATAACACACACACACACACAGCCACTGTAAGTCGCTAAGAGTGCCTGTCACCAGGGACACATGCATCATTACACACTTGCAGTCTTACACACTGAGGTGTGCTTGTTGGAAACCTTCATGTTTAGGCAGGACTTGAACCAATCTCACCATCAGCTTCGACTCCGCATCCCTCCCTGAAATATTTCCAACAATCTTTAGGGTATATTTTAGGAAATGTTCACACAGCAGGTAAATGCGACCCAAATCTGACATTTTCACTTCAGTCTGAACGGCCCGATTCTGACCCCCGACAAATAGTTGAAATCTACAAATACTTGGAACTCCCTCTAAAAATGCTTATATCTTAACATGCAGAGTTCCCGAAAATTGTACTCAAGTAAGCTTATTACTTCCTCAACTTGTTTTTACTCAGGTAAAAAGTAAAAAGTAGCCATCCAAGAAAATACTCAGGTAAGAGAAAAGAAGTATTTAGTAAAAAATCTACCCAAGTACTGAGTAACGGATCAAATTATCAATCATTTAATATTTAAGAATTGCATCATCAGACAGACCAAAATATAAAGTTAAGTGGAAATTTTGGTATTTCAAGGATGAAAATGACAATAATTCATATACAAAAACAGAAGAAAACATTTCCAAATCAGTTTCTTTCAATAAAAAAACAGATGAAACTTTAGCAAAACCTGCAGGTGTGTGTCTGTGTCTGGTTTTTGGTTAAAACAGGTTTGTTTTTCATTCAGTGGGGAGAAAACCCAGAAATTTAACTCAAATAAGAGTAGAGATGCTTCATAATAAAATCACTCACAGCATAGTATAAAAACTCCTAAAAGTACATTTAAAAAAAAAAAAGTTACTCAAGTAAATTGTTACTGAGTAAATGTGACATCTTAGCAGAAACTAACATCCACAATCTCCATGATCTCCATCCATGGGTTCAGCCAAAGTTTCATCTTCCCAAGCTGCATTTTTTCAATAATATTTTAAATATTCTATACCTAAAACTGTGCAGAGGATCAGTTTTTCGCAAATAATTTGGAGTTACATTCCCTGGGAATCTTATTCAGGTCACAGCATTAAAAGGGAGTTATTTGGCAAATTCACATTTTGCAGGTTTTTGAACGTACAAGTGTTTCTAAAAACACCCTAAGCGCTTAAGGAAAAAAAAACAACAAAAAAACAAACACCACCAACTGTTTTTGGTAATAACTTCATATTTTTTGTTGTGTGGAAAATGAGCCGTTTCAAAACCTGCAGAATGTAACATCACAAATCAGCAGGCACTGCCCGTTACCTAGCAACCCCGGCAGAGTTCCGCCCGTTACCTAGCAACCCCGGCAGAGTTCCGCCCATTACCTAGCAACACAAAGAGCGCTCCACCATGTTTGGTCTACTGGTTTTGTTCCCACTGTATGCGCTGCACAATGGCTGCTGGAGAAGGCAAAGTGTTTTGTTGTTGACTTACCAACCAGAAACCACTTTCTGCATTCTTGTTGGCTGTCCAGGAGGCTACACTTCTGCTTTTCAAAGATCTACAGTCATATAAATGCACAATGGTTTGCAGTCATTTTCATGAGTGAGTGTAAACGCTGAGTTGGGGGGCGTGGCCAGCAACAGCTTATTTGGATTTAAAGTGACAAAACAGCTAAAAACAGGCAGAACTGAGCAGACTGAAATCTCATTATCTAAGAATGATTAATGTAACGAACATGTTTCTTGTCACCTATGATTATCCTAACCTGTTAATAATAGATGGCCTTTAGATACTCTGGATGCATCCTGTGAAAAGGCTGGAAACATTTCAGGTAATCATAAGACGGACAAGGTGAGATGTGAATGAAATGTATCCTACAGACCTTTATGGTTTTTATGATCTGATAACAGAGATACTCGAGCTCTGCTGTGTGCAAGACAAACGGTTGTGGATGCCAGGTAAAATCCTGCCTGCTGCCAAACCAAAAACACAACGCTGAGTGATGCAGACAAATTAGGTGGGATAGCCGATAAGAAAACAAGAACATGAGAAATGAGGAAGGGACGACTTCAGCATCCAGCAGGGATTTAGTTTCTTACAACATTCCTCGGTTTAATAAACTGCAAAGAAATGGATCTTTAAAAAACTACGAGTGAGAAGAAGGTGAGGATTACAAGAGGGAAAATGTGGTTGTGAGGATTGTTAAAGAAGAGAGGATGGGAACCAAACAGGAGCTGGGAAAAAGCAGCGAGGGAGTGTCTTTTGTCTCCTTCTAATGCGACACATATGAAAGGTTCTGGAAACAATGAGTCACCCAGATCAGGGCTGTCGCCAGATCCGGGCCCAAGCAGCCTCTCCGCTCAACATGATTGTGTCAGTAGTTGTGATGAAACTTCTCACAAAGCTGAAGCTGCGTTTTTTTCTCCCAAACTGCAAAATTTCTATAATGAGAAGAAAAAAAAAGATTTGCAAGCATGTAAATGATCATATAGCAAATGCAAAGGAAACCTTTTCTCAGTTGCACGACACGACAAAACTCCAGCATGTTTTATGGAGACTTTATGTAACAGACCAACAAAACGGTGCGCAGTGGAAAATGGGAGGAACGCGATGCAAACAAAGTGAGTCAAACTGAAAAACCGCCTTCTGCTGCAAAGATGCACTTCGATCCAGATCTGCAAAATAACTCAAACTCGCAGAGTTTAGACACAGAGTTTGTCATGGATTTCCAAGTCAAATTGCGTCTGAACTTTGACTAGACCATTCTAACATACACTATGTTGTCAATGACCATATTGTCATTTTTAGGAATATTTATAACACCAAGAATAGCAAGTCATGTGTGTAATTAGTAAAGATGCACTGATTGATTTTTTTGGCCAATCTCTGATCACTGATCTTTAAAAATCTTGACCTGCCGATTCCGATTTCTGCCGTTACAATTTTTTTTTTTGTCTGAAATGTTGCTAAATATAACATGAAAGTTGTTGCGTTGGTAGTAGTCGGGTGACTGTTGTTAACTGCAAGAACAGAAGTGGACAGTGATTGATTTTTAGGCCTTTGCAGAGGGAGATAACATCTTCTTGGCAAGTTTTTATGACTCTCACTGCAAAAATACAAAAACCTTGCCAAGTGCTTTTGGTCTAGTCAAATATCTACTCTTGAAATAAGATAAAACAAACTTTTCATCAAGATACAGGAGCTTCTTTTAAGTCAATATTTCCTTAATGCTGACAAAATAAAGTCCTAGTTCCACTGGCAGATTATTTCCCTTTAGGGCTGAAATGATTAATCGACTGAATTGAGATTAATCGGCTATTGAAGTAATTGTCAACGAATTTAGTAATCGATTAATCCTTAACGGTAGTACAGACACAAACAGGCCATTTGAGAAAAAAACAACATTCAAAACTGGCAGATGTTTTCACTTATCTTCACTTATGAGCAACTATTACTTATCAATATTCAGGAATTATTGACTTAAACAAGCTCCTTTATCTTACTGAAAAGTTACTTGTGCATCAGTTTTGTCTTATTTCAAGTATCTTAAGATATTTGCATGAGAATTAGACCAAAAATACTTGGTAGGATTTTGTGTGTGACTGATTGCCAGTGAAATCTTTATTGTGTTTTTAAAAGTGGCCCTCGTTGCTCCTGTACCATAAATTTACCAGTCGCTGTGCCTCATTGGAGGCTCCTCGTTAGCCGCAGCGAGCTGTCACTCTTCTGATTGAGTGGCAGGTCTAGTTGCTCGTACAGTCGCCTTCGCAGGCTGTAAAGCAATCAGCAGACGGTCGCTGTGTGCAGGCGGCAGACTTTTCCACGGGGCCAATTAGTGGAGAGATTTCCCAGCAGATTGCCGCAGCTCTGTCTGTGTCTGCGGCTGTGCTTTGGTTTGATCCCATGAAATTAGGCTGAAACAAAAGGACCAAACCGTCCTCTCAGCCTCAATTTGCTGCCTGTCAACGTCTCTGCATCCCTCAATGTACTTTCCCCCCAACAGTTTCTTTCCCTGCATAATTCTTTCCTGAACCTTGGCTTTTCATTACACCACATTTTTAACTTGTGCTTGTAATGACATATAAACCTCTGGAATGTAAATGTCTCTAATAATCTCACACTGAAAGGTTTGAAAGCATCCTTTAATCTCAATACAGTTGGAAAATAAATTAGCAAATTAGCAGGCAATGCCCCATTGCCTAGCAACCCCAACAAACCCCAGCCCGTTACCTAGCAACCCTAGCTGAGTTCCAGCACGTTTGGTCAGCTGGTTTTCCCGCTGTATGCACTGTACAATGGTTGCTGGAAAAGACAAAGTGTTTCATTGTTGACTTAACATCCAGAAACCACTTTCTGCATTCTTGTTGATTGTGCAGAAGGCTCCACTTCTGCTTTTCAAATTGGTACGGTTATACATTGCACATCAGTTTATAGCCCTTTTTAAGTGTCAGTGTAAACGTTGATTTGGGGGGTGTGGCCAACAGAAGCTTATTTGGATTTAAAGCGAAAGGACTGACAGACTGAAATCTCATTATTCAAGAATGATTTTGTGCAAAAAACTTTAATGAGCATGCTTTGATTAGCACACAGACCTATTATAACCAGTACAAGGATGTTTAGTGGTCTTTAGAGGTGTTGTGTAGGCAAATGGTACACCACCTTAATATTGGGCATGTGGTCATAATGCAATGCCTGATAATGTATGAAAGGTTTCTTCCAGATGATGGATTGAGCTCGTTAACTCTGTGTTGAATTCATTTGTTATATTGGAGTTTTAAGTGGCGACCGTGGCTTTTTAAGTCATGCTAATGACTTTATACACACACACAGTCGTGTTTTCATCACTTGTGGGGACTTAACATTGACTTCCATTAATTTCCACTGCCTAACCCTTACCATCACATACCTAGCCCTTACCTTAACCTTTACCCTAAACCTAACCATCACAGACCTAACCACTAACCCAAAAACAACAATTTCCCTTATGGGGACCAAGAAAATGTCCCCACAAGGAGTAATGGTCCCCATAACCCTACATTGTATACAGAAATAGGTTCCCATTAGGATACAAAAACCTGGTATACACACACACACACACACACACACACACACACACACACTGCAAGCTGGACATTTCCATTCTCACAACGACATGTGATTATAATTTCCACAGGAAAAATGTGTGGCTATTGAGTCAAACACCTTTCCCCATCAAAGGGGAACCTTTCAGACTTGTTTCATGTAATTTTCGTGGCCTGCCTTCTGTTTTCGCTTTATCTTTGTTCGCCAAGAGCTTTTCTAAGAGATCAGAGTCCCGGCAGATACCTGCATCCATTAGGGCCCTCCAGTCACTCAGCAGCAGAGTTGTGATACAGGAGGAAAGGCAAAGGGACACACTTGTCGCTCAGTGTTTGCCTCGGGGAGATCTGCTTCCATCTTGACAGATATCTTTCCTCTAATGCCTCCCCAGAGAGGCCTACCTGCCCCCTTTGTGACGGCAGTCCAGGGGGATAAGAACGACTCTGGATGGGAGGGTGCTCTCCTGACAGACTGTAACAACATTTCATAGAGCTGATCACATCCATGGCTTTGTTTGTTGAGAAAAATATGTGGCTAGGTGACAGTTCAGACTGGAAATACCCAGGAACAGTTTCAGCTGGTGAGCTCTTTGTTCCTGCTTTTTTTAAATATATATATTCTTAATCTTTCTGGTTGCCAGTTTATAAATCAGGTGCTCAGATTACTTGTAGTAGTATTTTCTCATTTAAAAACTTTCTTTTACATGCCATCCATAGCCATGCTGCAGTAGTAGAACAAATCCATTAACACAATGAAACCTGGAGATGTAGGCATTATTAATTTAGTGCAGTTCACCGCAGTCAGGGAAAAAATAACGCAGAAAAACCATTTTAAAACAGCTGAAAACCTTTTCCGTTTTTTTGTTTTTCTCACTCTTGGCTACGTTACACATGCAGACCTGTTGCCATAGCAACTGACCGACAACAACTCCACTGCCGTATCAGGATCAAACACCAAAGAACATTCAAACATTTCCGACACAAAGAACTGAACGTTCAGTCAATAACAGTTTCATGTTTTCAGGATTGATGTTTATTTTGCTATTATTAATAATTGATCATCAGAACGCAGTGGTGGTAGATTAGCTAATTTGAACACCTGTGCTACTGATCATCTGTCAGTGTGTGTGAGTTAACTTTTGTTTTTGTTGTTTTTTTCTTACTGAACCGAAACACCGAATTCCACAACACCTGTACATGTTAAAGTTGTCATAGTCAAGCTAGCATAACTGATATACTTCCCAGTTCCTCACCATTATGTTTTTCAATTAAAGCTTTTCTTTTGTTCTTATTTTATGTTACGTAATTGTCGTATTGTTGAAAGTTAGTAGCAATTAATTGCTAGTAATGAGGGAACTTCATACTTTTTAATGAAGTTCCCTCATTAAAAACATGGGAACTTTTACCGATCTTAAAACCAGTTCAGTTCTTTAATATTTTATTTCACTTCACTGACCAAGAACTCATATTATAAACTCAAATATTGGAAATGGAGGAACTAATATTATATAGTTTGTAGCTTTTTACTGACACTTCATCAGGATGCAGCAGTGCTGTGAGCAGACAGGGAGGAAGACGACGCTTTGGCCCCTTTCGCCCTAATTTGCTGGCTGACTGCAGAAAGACAACACTGTCTCTTTAATGTGGGCAGGGTCAGAGGTCACTGTATTGCATTTGTAAGGTCAGTGGTTAAGGTCACACTCAGCTTTGGGCCTTCCTGTTGCAGACAGCTGGGTCATGCCACCTACATAGAGTCCAATTATCCCTGCCAACTAATAACTCTTCAGCTTGTTCTATAGCACCCACACACACACAGACACACACACACACACACGCACACACACACACACACACACACACACACACACACACACACACACTGAAATCTGTAACGAAACTGAAAACTTTGTTATGCAATGAACGTCTTTTAGTTTGGTATCCTTTAACGTGCACATAATCACAAAGCAACATCTGGAATATGCAAAATTATTCTGAGAATTTTGCCATAAAATTAAAAGTGAAGACTAGATTATAATTTCACATATTAGAAAACTAAATTCATATTCTGGTATTATCTCAGTGTTACACTGAATTAAGTCAGTTATTGGTTTTCAAAAGTACAACTTTGCATATATATTTATATATAAACTGCAAATGATTGTATCCATGAATTTAAATAATATAAATAGAGCAAAGAGCAACAGAAAAAAGGGGGCGGGGCTGTCACTCACTGGTTGCTATGGTAACCACCAACTGCCACGCCCAACGAAACTGAACTTAAAACACCAACAAATGTCTGGAGAAACAACTTCTTGATTAAACGAAACAAATTCAAAGAATAAATAAACAGATCTTGACAAACTTCACATCTATAATATCGTTAAAAAAACTCTTACATGTAATCTTCTGGTTTCCACTGAATGTTTTTATTTCTTTATTTTTTCACCTAACAAAATCTCGTTGTTCCATGTAATTTACAAATACTCTGAATTCTCTTTAATCTCCATGTTATCTAGCAAAAAAGATTTTAAAAAAATATAAATTTTCCCTCCTTCACCTCTTGTTTCAGTTCAGTGACAGTCCGACTTAGAAGTAAAAGGGTTTTTTTAACAAAAAAACTTTTTTGTTGTTTATTCAATATGCAGTTTCAACAAAAAGCAATAATAACCAAGGAACAAACACTGTCTCCACACATTATACTTAAAAAAACAGTTTTCCAGCCAATTAAAACTGTACATTTTCCACAATGTTGTCACATTCCAAAGATAAATGGTGAATAAAAATAAATATGTTAATATATCAAGTGGACACCCAATAGTCATGTCCAACCAAAGTGGTCAATGATAGGATCCCACAAGTCCATAAACAAATTAATCTTTGCAGTCATTTTTTCCACTTCATGCACATTTTGAAAACTTTTCTGCCATTGAAGAAGTGTGATAGGCAGCTTTGTAAGTCTACATGGAGCAAGACAGCTGAACTTGGTGAAGATAAACTGAAACAATTTAGTTTGTAAAATTCTGCTGAATGGATTTCTTGACTTGATGGATTTGAGGCTACACTGCAAAAACACTAAATCTGACTAAATAATTTTGATCTAGTTTTTAGTGCACTTGAAACTAATAATTGGTTAGTTAGAAACTCAAAACTTTCCTATCAGTGACCTCAGGGTTACAGCAACAATAAATAACCCAAAATTATACAATTCTTTTTAATAAAACCAAAGGAATCCCTGAAACATAAGACATATCTTTTCTAAATCATGACTTCTACAGTTCATTCACGCTCCAAGATGGCGAGAGAGAGCAAAACGAAAAGTATTACAGCAATGTTACACTGCAGAAACATAAAATCTTACCAACTAATTTGGGTTTAATTTCTAATTAGAAACTAGACCAATACACTTAATAAACTTGAAATAAGACAAAACTAACTTAAAGTAACTTTTCTGCAAATAGAGGCTTTTTAAAAGTAAATAATTCCCTAATATTGATTAAAAAGTACTTGTTCAATTGGCAGATAAATAAACTTATAACATGCGAAAGATGTCTCGTTATAAGTGAAATAATATGGCACGTGGTTGCTAGGTGACGGCTGGGCTTGGCTGGGGTTGCTAGGTAACGGCACCAGTGGAACTAGAACTTTTTCACCAATATTAAGGAATTATTGACTTAAAATGAGCTTCTATAATATCTTGCTAAAAAGTTGCTTGTAAATTAGTTTTGTCTTATTTCAAGTGTAATAAGATGTTTGCACTAGAAACTAGACCAAATTTACTCAAGATTTTGTGCTTTTGCAGTGATACTTGAAACCATTTTCAATTTAAAACATTTCTGGCTTTATGGGATCATTCAACCATCTTCTGATCAAGTTCCCCCCAAACTCTGTCGTAAAAAATGACATTAAACAAAAAATGCAGGAGGCAAAGACTAGTCCGGTGAGGGAAGATATTTTGAGGTTTATCCTGGCTGTCTGGCTCAGCTTAATGCCCTCTTCAGTGGGATGGAATGGCACATAAGCTCCCATTAATACGGGAATGAGTTGAATTTAGCTCCGTCTGCCTGCGCGGCTGGCCTGGCCTGCCCCCCTCGCTTTCCATGAAGTGTGGGTCGCAACACTTACGGAAAAGCTCTATGCTGCGCTCCGGCATGGCACCCCCTCCCCGACACCGCCAGCGCTTTCCTTTGTTCTCTAACTATAGCCGCAGCCATGCCAAGGCCCCTGTCTTAAATATTCCACTATAAAACAAGTGATAATGAACATGAAAAGCGCCGAGTGCTGGTAGTTGACTGAGCTGCTAAGCACATACAGCCGCTTGCACACACACCCACCCACCCACACACACACACACTTCCTGCTACATGTATGTGCACGGGTGGGACACGGCGCACACGTAACCCCCTCACACACCTGCGTACGCCGAGGGGGGAATCAAAAAGGAAAGTGAGGAGAGAGTGGATAAGAGACCTGCAGTGGAAAATGATTGATCCGTTTTAAGGGTCCTATAAATCCACCAGCTGATGTGAATATAAATGGACGGTTTGCACATCTTTCCTACCTGGCAACTCATCTCAGTGTCCAGACAGAGATATTTATACTGTCCTTCCTACAGTAAGACCTTCACAAGGCGTCTGTGTCAGAAAGTATTTATTTCTAGACGCGTTTCCATTACAAAGGTGAGCAAAACTTTGTCAGTATTTTGCTAATGTTGAAATAATCTCAAATTTGCAATTGGGGTATTTTTCATAAATAAGAAACAAAATTAAAATTTCATGTGAAACAGTTTGCTGATGTGATAAGTCATTGCAAAACACGCTGCAACATCATCCTCCAACTACTTCCTGGCGTATTTTTGTACCAGTTGCAACATCCGGTTGCTGATCATGTGACTCATGATGCAAAAAAGAAATTTCTGTTGCAGTTTTGCGAAATAATACAGTTTTTATACAGCCAAAAACAACCTCACCCAATGCCAAAACTAGCTATTTTCAAATTTAGTTTGTTTCCATTAAGCAAATTTATGTCTGAAATGTCAAATTGTGCAACTACATGTTAAATGGAAACACAGCTTCTGTTAATGGGGGGCTAAGTTTTACATATGTTACACTTTTTGTCTTTTATTTTTCTATTGAGCAACCTCAAAGGTTTCTGTTTTTATCCCTGTCGCCGCTTGTGGCCCTCAGGATCATTTTGTTTGGCTCTTCAGTTCAAGAATGAATCAAATGTGTGATTAACTTGGGATTTTTAAAGACAAATAAAATCTTCTTAAAACATTTATTTATTTAGGCGCAAGACAAAGTATTTTTCTTTCGGGGTGTTAAAAAAATGAGGATAATAATAAATCCCCAAAAAGTTTGTATTTTTTTATATTTCTGTTATTTAAAACAGCAACTGTGCAAGACTGTTTGTATTTTGGATTGACAAGGATTTACAGATTCCTTTTCTACACAAACTTGACTAGTTTGCTTTATTAAAATATTGTCTGTTTAGTATATTATTGAAGACATAAAATAAAAAAAGGTCTTAAGAAATAAATGTGGCTCTCAATTTTACATGTTTGGCCCTAATTGCAAAGAGTTTTTCACCATGCGTTACAGATAACCATTTACCTGCCGTTATCGGTTGGTAGGCTAACTAGCCTTAGCATTCAGGGCAGACTATGTTGATTTGAACCGGACGTAGAATAGCAGAGAGCAAGGCGGAGTGTGCGAGCATGATTGACAGCGCTAAGCCCCGCCTCCTGGTTGTGATTGGTTATTTGTATTAGCACTGGGAGAAGGCAGATGAGCTCAATTTAAAAAAAAAAGTAATGTATACAACTCTGTCACAACATGGTGCCAATTTCAAGAAATATGTAAAAAAAAAAGATTTTTTTTCTTCTAAAAGTTACATTCTGCAGCTGTAACTCATTAATCGATAACTGGTTCCTAGAGCTTTTACAGTAAACTGTGTAGATGTGTATGGAGTGTCTGTACTAAGGGAGACAGGCACTGCCAGACACGTGCACACACACACACACACACACACACACGCACACACACGCACACACACACACACACACACACACACACACCACTCCTCTCTGTGGGCCCCCACTCCCCCTGGGGTGAGATGAGCCCACCAAGGCCCCTCCTGGTTCCCTCCACAGCTCAGGATCTCCAGCTCTCTTACCAACCAGTCCACACTGCCATGGCTGGAAGCCAGCGGACGCCACTGTCTGGATCGGAGGGTGTGTGTGTGCGTGTGTGTGTGTAGGCTCAATAGAAGGGTGGGGGTTGGATGGTTGGTTGGTTGGTTGGTTGGTCGGTCGGGTTGAGGGGCAGCGGGTGGGTTGGGGTATCCCCAGACACAAGTTGCTCAGTTTTTTGGAAAGTCTCCGGCCCACCCAGGAGGAAGGAGCAGCAGGAGAAGGTGGTGGGGAGGAGGAGGAGGGCTCCAAGGCCTTGGGGGAACAAAGCCTTATTTCAAACTTGCCGAAAACAGGGGTCTTTATGCCGTGATGCCGGGGCCCCCTCCTATGTGGGGAGATGTTATCGCAAAGATGCAATATCCACCTCTGCACAAGGCCAGGGGGGCGGCTGCATAGGCTTCCAGTGTTGCACTAAGTACCCCGGGGCACTGACCTCACTAATGAAGGCTGTGCTGGCTGCTGTTAGCCTCTACTGTATCCCACCTTGTGTTTCACATGGAAATCTCCCGCCTGTCCGTCCGCCACCAGCCGGCTCTCGCTGTCACATTTTGTCTGCTTAGAATCCATCTAGAAAGCTTTTTGTGTGTTTGTTTTGTCTGGTTTGTTTTCTGTCATCCATCCATCGGCTGCTCACCTTACTTTGGATTAGAGCTGAGCGATAAATAGATTTTTTTATTGAATCAAATTTGCAGTTTATGAATATGTAAATACACTTTTTGTACGTTTTCATATGGGCTGATTTGTGACGTTTCACACCAAAGTGTTTGTTTTATTTATTTATTTTTTTAAACTGCCTGGGTTGTTTTTAGAAGCAGTAGAAACTCAAATGGACGTACAAAAATATGTAGACTATACATTTTAATAACAGGTCCCCTTTAAAGGGATATGAGCATAGACAGTCAAAAAGGACGACGACAACTTTTCTTTAGATTTTTTTAAAACAGCAAAAATACAAATATGAGCAAAATGATGTCAGAAATTTATATTAATTTTCAGTTTATCAGCCTGGCCCACGTTAAAAGTCCACACAAGCTGCACTGCACAAAATTACTTGGTAAGATTTAGTGTTTTTGCAGTGTGGATATTCCTGTGTCAGTATCTTCCAACCATCTATTGATGCTCCAAAGCCGTCGGCGGCCAGACCCTTCGCCTCGCCCCCCTGACCCCCTTCAGTGACCCACTGCGAACAGGGAACCGCTCTCTCTGCAGTTCCATAACTCCTGGGCCCCTGGGATCCAAAGTGGAAAGTTTGCTTTAGCACCCATCGGGTTAAAAGATGAAAGAGTTTCAAGATGACACGGCTCTACGGTTGGAGGACGAGGGGGAGCGCCGAGCATGTGGAAACAGGTGGGGGTGGGGAGGCTTACATCTCTTTATCCTGTCTGGCGGGCTGCGGCCGGCTCTGCCCACATCAGCTGTCCACTTGCTCTCCAGCTGTCAGTCACTTTGCCGTCCAAAGCTGGCCTGTCTGCTGACGGATTACCTGAGCCGATGTGTTTACCGCTTCATCTCCCTCCGCTCGTCACCCCGCCCTGTCAGAAGACCCTCACCTGAGCGTCCCCAGAGAGAGGGGAGGGGGGAGCTATAAAAAGATGAAGAGGTTTGGAGTATGGACATGAGTGGGTCTGGTCAGGATTAGTTGGTGGCTGGCAGTTATTAATTCAATTTGAGATGCTTTTTCATCTGCAAGCCGGAGATGTCCGCATGGACATGCTGGCTTCCTCCAAACGCCCTAATCCCGGCTGTTTATAGAAGGAATACGCCTTTGGTGTTGGAGGAGATGCACCAAATTCCTGTGCTGCTGCAGAGGAGGCATCTGCTGTGTGTGTTTGGTGGAGCTGGCGCTGGGATCAGCAGGGCTTGGCACGGTGCCTTTAGGTTTTAGCTGGTGCTGAGAGCTACAGGGCAGCGTGCTTTCAGCATGCAAACACTTACAGGTCGTCTGCATATGACTGACTGCAAAAAACACAAAGTCTTACCAAGCATTCTTGGTGCAAATATCTTAGTACACTTGAAATAACCTGCAAATTACAAATAAGACATAGAAGCTTGTTTTAAGTCAAAAGTAGTTCCACTGGTGATTAATCGGATTAATTGTGAGTAATCATAAATAATCGTGATTAATTGATTGTGGAAATAATCATCAAATAATCTTGTTAATTGGAGTATATGAAGTCAAAAAACACCATTAGGTGAAACAAACAAGCAGTGATTAAGCAAAAACATACAGTTTGCATTTAAGATACAAACACCTTTGTCTGTAAATATTTTTTAGCCAAAATGTGTGTTGAAGTTTGAACTTCACCTGCTATGCAGTTAAGGCAATAAAATGTTTACTTTCTTATTAATAAAAGAAATTTAATTATTTGTTTATTTGCATCTTTAATACTGTTTATAAAAGGCTGAAGTGGTTAAATAAAAAACTTGTAAAATCTGATTAATCGTCAAAAGAATAGAATAACATTTCTTATCATTGTACAATAATCACATGAAACAAAAAGGTGTGGACCAAACAATTGATTGGTTAATCAATTACTAAAATAGTTTTTAGTTGAAGCCTCATTTCACTTAATAATCTTCCCAGTCAAACTTTTATTTTTTCATCAATATTAAGGAATTATTAACTTAGAAAAGCCTACATCTTGTTGAAAAGTTACTTCTAAGTTGGTTTTGTCTTATTTAAAGTATCAAAACAGAAACAAAAAGCTGTATTACTTGAAATTCTTTCACTTTATTTCCACTAAAATGAGACGGTGACTGGAAAGGAACAAAAACCCAGTGACAGGCACCAGAGGAGAGTCGAAGGCTGAGAACAGAGGTTAATGAGACGACCAACAAAAGGCTGATGGATGGTGAAAGAGTGAATCAGCCCCTCCTGTCTACCGCCACCAACACTTGTGTTTATTCTGAGATTGTCATTTGTCATTGCTGTTGGGCCTTTTTTCTTTCTTCCTTGCGACAGCCAGCTCCAAATCACGCGCAGACAGACGAAGAGGCCAGTTACTTAAATAGAGATGTGATGGGGAGAGGACAGAGGGGCGGGGTGCCCACCAAGGCCAGCATCTCATGTTTGATGTCTCTCCCCTGGGCCTCATCCGCTCTGTCAACCCTCCTGAATAGCGTTGACAAATTAAACTTTTAGACAGCGACCCGGTGGGGACGGTGCCACAGAAGTATGGAGCAGAAAAAAACGGGGATTTGTGTGGAGGATGAATAACGATGGGAGGATCATCATGTCATTTTACAGGTTTTCCTACCTCCTGTATCTATCTAGACTAGGCCACATTGTTGCTTCAGTTGTACTCCACTGAGAGTTGATGTCTTCCAGGTGACCACTAGAGGCCGACAAACCTCACAGAGAAATTCAGCTGCACAACGTTCCAGATACAGTATTTTAATCAAGTGTATTGTGTAGCATATTTTAGAAACCAGACATCATAAAAACATAATGCAGCAACCAATTATAAAACAGTGGATTAACATTACACACTACAAAAACACAAGTATTTTTGGTCTAGTTTCTAGTGCAAATATCTTATTAAACTTGAAATAAGACTAACTTATTCATAACTCTATGTAGAAGCTTATTTCAAGTCAATAATTCCTTAATATTGGTGAAAAAGTACCTGCTCCATTAGCAGATAAGTTAACTAATAACATGGGAAAATGTCTTGTTATAAGTTAAATAATCTGTCAGGGAACTAGAGCTGGGTTGCTAGGTAAAGGCTTGGCTTGGCCGGGGTTGCTAGGTAACGGCGCCAGTGGAACTAAAACTTTTTCACCAATATTAAAGAATTATTTGCTTGAATCAAGCTCCTATATCTTGGTGGAAAGTTACTTGTAAGTTACTTTTTTTTTTATTTAAAGTGTATAACAATGTTTGCAGTAGAAACTAGACCAAAAATACTTAGTAAAATTTTGTGTTTTTGCAGTGCAGGGTGAAGGTTCAGCTTCCACCCTAAACAAATATCCAGAGATAAAATAAAACAGTTAAGATCAAACTCCATGTGTTTAAAATGGCCTAGTCAAAGTCCTGGCATAGATCCAGTCCAGGATCTGCAAAGGGGAAGACTACTTCAACTACTTCAAAATAAAAGCATGGATAGTAGACGTCTTCAAGAAGCCTTAATCGTCGAATACCAACGGATGGATGGATGTTGAATTAATGGATGGATATTTGGATAGAAGGATGGATGGTTGGTTGGTTTGTCGGTCGGTCAGTTGGATGTATGGTTGGGTAGTTGGCCGGTTGGATGGATGGTTGGTTGGTTGGTTGGTTAGTTGGTTTGTAGGTTTGATGGATGGATGGATGGATGGATGGATGGATGGATGGATGGATGGTCGGTTGGATGGTTGGTTGGTCGGTTGGATGGTTGGTTGGTCGGTTGGATGGTTGGTTGGTTGATTGGTTAGTTGGTCGGTTTATTGGTTGGATGGTTGGTTGGTTGGTTGGTTGGTTGGTTGGATGGATGGTTAGGTTGGATGGTTGGTTGGTTGGTTGGTTGGTTGGTTGGTTGGTTGGTTGGTTGGTTGGTTGGTTGGTTGGATGGTTAGGTTGGTTGGTTGGTTGGTTGGTTGGTTGGTTGGTTGGTTGGTTGGTTGGTTGGTTGGTTGGTTGGTTGGATGGTTAGGTTGGT
>CAEFZX010029280.1:0-35843 GCA_903066825.1 Alfaro cultratus
TGAAAGGGGAGAAACTCATGGTGTGGTCACCATCCTCCTCTGACCTCAACCCTATTGAGAACCTTTGGAGTTTCCTCTAGCAGAAGATCTGAGGGTGGAAAGCAGTTCATATCAAACAGCAGCTCTGGGAAAATATTCTGACATCTGCAAAGAAACTATCCACAAACTCACAAGTTCAATGGAGGCAAGAATTGTGCAGGTGATATCAAAGAAGGGATCCTATGTTAACATGTAACTCGGTCTGTTAAGATGTTTTTGATTGAAATAGCTTTTTATTTTAGTACATATGACCACTTAATGCTGCACATTCAAAGAATGACAGTTTACAGTTCTTTATAATCCATAAAATGTTTAGAAAATCTGCTGTGCCTAATAAATTGGAACAGTGCATTTTGAGTTTTTTTATTTTTGAAAAAATTACTGTCCTCATGGGGAGCTTTGTTCAGTAAAATTTGATTTATACTGTAATAGTTCATGACTTCAAAATTATACTGACCATCATTTGCATTGACCATTCAAGAAAATCTTAGAAAATATCACTTGCATAATAATTTGGAACACGGTGCATACAGACTGCTTAAAAATTAGGTCAGAATGGGGAATCAATCTATACAAATCAAATAAATAATGTACATCGATAGTAAATATCAGTGGAGGAGTATGTACAGTATTTATCTAAACTTGTGTGTAATGTATAATTTTGACCAATGCACATTTGATATAATTCACAATTTATTAAACTGTGCATCTCTTACTTTCTATACTAATTGAAGCTGTATTTATTCCACACTAAAGAAAAAAGAACAATTTCAATACATCATAAAAAGACTTTTTTTTTTTTTTTTCTATAAATTAAATTTAAATGCTACGTTTGTTCAAATTTCTGACCAGAGCTGTAACTCTGTGTGTATAATATTAGGTTAGATTTTAAGTGTCCGTTTAAGCTGAGATGTTCCTGAAAATAGCGCTGCGTTTTGTTCAGGGCTGTTCGGTTCAGCTCGTTCTCGTGTTTTCACCCGAGCAGCAGCAGCAGTATTATGCGAGTCTTCAGGACAATGCTGGGAGACTTTCAAGGTGTCTGAGGAGCCCTCGCCCTTGTTGAAGGAGTGCCTCACCTTTTCCTCTGTGAGTCCGAAGTGTTTGGGCTTCCAGCACGCCACCGTGCATTTGTTCCCCAGACTCAAGGCCTCCTACTTTGATTCTCGGCCAAACAAAAGGTTATCGCAACAACGTCCCGTGTCTCACTTTGTTATATCAGGAAATGGATAAACTTCTCCCAAGCCTTAGGAGGATTCGTGTGTTTTTCCTCTCTTTCTGTCAGGAAGCAAAGAGGTCAAAAGATGATTCCTCTGCAAGAAAAGGCCCAGACTTCAGATCAGGCATGCTTGATCTTCCCATTATGCATTTCTTTTAGTTGTTAAAGCACATTAAAAACAGCTTAATAATGAATGGGCTTTGATGGAGAGAAAAAAAATCACTGACATAAACATCTTTGAACATCAACTAAAAATAGATCCATCCTTGCAGTAAATTTCTGTTTGACTCTTCAGAGCAGAGAGCCAGCATAACCGCAAACATCATCCTTCCTCTCTTTTCATAAAACGAGATCGATGGGTCTTTACTTCGTCACGATGAATCCGTGATCAGATGGGACAGTTTGGGTGTCCTGATGCCCTCGTTTTTAAACCGAACGGCGGTCAACGTCAAGATTCAAGGTCACCTCGGCATGTTCTGCCGGGCCTGCGGCCGCAATGGGGTGTGAGGGAAACAAATGATCTGAGCTGAATGGCCGCAAGGACGGAGAAGGGTGGGGTGGGAGGTGAAACGGTGCGTCCTCCCTCCTCAGATCAGTGTGAAGTCAGCTGAGGAATGACAGGGAGGGGGTCCAACCTTTATCGCTGTCTGTATAAATCAGAAATCACATCAGGAGTGATCTGTCTTACTGAGGAACCCTTGTCTGTCTGCAGACCTGCTGTCTGCTGAAGCTGGTCCTCAGATTATTCCAAGACTGCAGGAGTCCTACCTACCACAACAATTCGGCCGTGTGCGTTAGAAGGAGCATTAAACTACATGTCTAGATAAAGTAAAAGAAAAATTATGCTGCTGTAATGACCCCTGGACTGCTTTTTCTTTCACATTTGCAATGTTACATACAATCATCATTACACTTTTTCTTAATTTATTTCTTCATCTAGAGAGAGACGTGTTTATATTTCAGGCCCTCGTCATGTTTTAAAGCAAATTTGTGCCTTATGTTCTCAAGGAAGAAAAATATTAAGTGATTCAAAAAAAGGGGGCTCTCTGGGATCAAGGTTATCTTTTATCACTCTGAGACACCTTGTTTTCATTACTCCAGGGGTGTTTTTCCACCACCTCAACAAGCCTCTGCAGCGTTTCGTCTCATTAGAGTAAGAAAAAACACAACAAAAATCCGAGGCATGTGGACGCTGTCTGATAAAACCTGGTTCATGGGGTTTGTTCAGTATGCATTTTACAGGATTTATGTGCTGTGAAATGTCTTGTTGTGATGCGTCTCCTCTGGTTGAACCTGCAGTATTTCATAGTGACTGAGCCAGCTGTACCATGCATATAAACACGGCATGTATGGGGAGTGTCTAAAGTGTTAGAGGAGAAAAAGGTCATTTCAAGCATATACAGCAACATACAAAAATATTCATATCGCTAAGACTTTTACATTTTGTCTCTTTAAAACCACAAACGTCAGTGTATTTTATGCAAATGTGTTGGACAGACCAACACAATGTAGTGCATAATTGTATGAAAAGGGGAAAAAAATGACCCGTCCATTGTGGTAGAATCGTGCATTCCACAAATATGAATTGGTTTAGATTAAAGGCATTTTCATGAGTTGCAACGGCGACAAATGTGTGAAAATGGTCTGATTCGGAAGGGCTGAATACAGATCCATGTCACAATTTTCAGATTTGTATTTGCAAAATAAAATGTAGAAAACCATCAATCATTTTTATTTCACTTTTCTGCTTCACTACTTGATGTTGATCTGTCGCCTAAACTCCAAATGAAACATAGACAGACAAAGCAGGTCACAGAGAGCACAGACCAGACAGAGACAATAGCTATTATGGAGAAGTAAAGCTCCTCTGAACTGTTTTATTGGAAGGAGGTAAACATTTAACATGTTAAACAAAAACTGTTATTGTAGGGAGGGACGTGGCCAGTGCAGTAAAAAGATACAGCCCTATGTAAGATTACTGAGTTAGCCCAGAGTTTGTTGACCTTGTCCTGTCTTACAGAAAGTGAGATTAAAGAGAAGGAAACTCAACGTTTTTAGACAGAAAGTGTGACCCCATGTGAAGGTCATCTCTGAGACGCCAGTTTCCACATTGCTGACTCCCAGTAAGCCCATCAGTGTCTGCCCAGGAGTCAGTGCTTTACACACCTCCGTCAAAGCAGCTTTTATCTGCCTTACACACACATACACGCACCCACCGATGTACGCACAAACGCACACTGTTGTTTGAACATTTCTTTCAATAACTGAAATATGATGGTCTCCAAATGTTTGTTAAACTTCTCTATTTTTTTTATTGAAAAGTTGCGACAAAATAAAATTTTGGAGGCTTTTTTTTAACATCAAAGTAATCAGAGGATGTGTTTGAAACCTGGCATATAGTTAAAATTTCATGCAAGACAATTATTGTGCAGCAACATGAAAGAAGAAATATGTTTCATGTAAATAACAGAAGTTATACATAAAAATAAAACCACGTTATTAAAAAATAGGATGACTCTTATCATGTATCGTCTTCCAGAGTTACTCTTGCCACATAACAAAATATTTGTATCCTATAACAACTTTGATCAAATTATTATAAATATGAAGTATCCTCAAGGAGAATTTGACATTATGAGTTGAGTAATTGTTCAAATACAATAAAAAATTAATTCTCAGGCGTATTTTTCTTTGTAAATCAGAATTTGACATATATCAAACTAATCTTTAACCATTTGCACCCTGGCAAAATAAACACTTTTTTGTGTTTTTCAAACAACAGCTATAAGTCAGTTTTTAACTCTTCGTCATCGGGTCTCGACATCGACATGTGGGTTGGAGTTCTCTGTTCTGAACGGAAACAAGGAAGAGAGTCAGTCAGCACCGATTCAAAGGTCTTTGACTGTTTGTTTGCTCGTTCCATTTATATCCCTCCATCCATCCAGCTGTCCCCCTCTTCCCACAGTTTATTAGGTCTGCATGAATGGGTGTGTGGATGTATTCCAGCTCAGGATTTCTCTGAACCACCATCTGTCTCACTGCTACAACTGTTTCATAAAGCTATGTGAATAAGTATTTATCCGCTTACGTAGTCCTTCTGCTTCCTTCTGTTTTTGCTTTCTTTGTCACGCTCAAAACTTTTATATAATCAAATAAATTTTAATATCATAAAGCAGTTTGTTAAATGACTTATTAAGGGAGGTATATGCTATCTAGAATAACCTTGCTGTGTGTGAAAAACTAATTTATTCCCATATTATAAAAAAATCAAGATTTAACTGTGATTAAAATGCATTTTTGTAAACTTGAGTTTAATTTAAACACTATTATGAAATTACTGCTACACTTGTCGGGTCAGTAAATCACTTCAACAGACCCAGTTTGACAACATGAAGTAGGCTACAGTATCTCAAAAGTAACATGTCATGTCTACATGTCAGGATATTTAAGAATAGATTCAAATAAATCCATTGACTTATCATCATATTATCCATATTACTCAAATTGAAAAGAGCACAGAATAACAACTAAAGTACTGAATGAGTCAATTACCCCACCTAAAGTCTGTGTTCATGATTCAGCAACAATAAATAAAAAATAAATAAATAAACAAAAATGGCACTCAAGGGAGATTTCTATGGATTAAACAACTGCTGACCAATAAGAAAACAGAGGCTCTTATTTCATTTCCCAAAACACATTTTGATGATTGCCAACACTTTTGGCTCAATATTCTGTGGACTGCTGAGACAAGTTGAACCTTGTGGCACATCTCATTACATATGTTGTAAAACTAATAACATTTCAGAAGGAGAAATTATAACTCTATTCAGACATGGTGGTGGTAGTTTGATGGTTTCAATTCAATTCAATTCAATTCAGTTAAACTTTATTAATCCCGTAGGGAAATTGAGGTTGTCTGTCTGTTGCTCACACATTAAATCCCATCCACACAGCATTAAAATCATTAAAATCGTACAACTGGAGACATCCATTAAAAGGTATACAAAATATAATAAATAAATATATAACCACTTAAAGAGGTCTAGTAAAGTGCTTAAATATGTTAAAATACTAGTTACCCCGTCTCCCTCCCTTTCAAGGTTGTTTTGCTAATTATCGTCTAAACATAAATCTGTATTTCTTCGAAGAGGAGTAGGCACAACCTATTTAAGGCACAATTACTTCTGTAATAGGTAAAAATTGTTAATGGCTTTTATCTGTTTATAAATGCAATCATCTTTTGAAAACAGCCATTTGAATTTATTCAGGTTATCTTTGTCTTTTAAAATGTCTTGGATACTTGACACACTAATACAAAACAAAGATTTGTGTAGATTATGGGTAATGACCAGCAAAAGAGAAATGTATTTATAGAAAAAAGAAATTGCTACTCACTGATCCATTACATGGGGTGTGACGACAGCAGCAGCTTGTCTTTAACAAGCTATATATATAAATATATATATATAGACTTTCAGTGCTTGGTCAATAAAGAAAGAGACAATTGTTCTAGAAAAACAATTTAAATTCCATGTATGTAGCATTAGATAATATCAGGTTTGTCTTTCTTCTGTAGTCAGGTCAGACGCCTTTAATAATGCAGCTCAGTGCTGCCACTATGTGTTCAGTTGATGGTACTGCAGGCTCTGAAATCAGAAAACACCAGCAGATCCAAACAGCTGCTTACTGAATTAGTTCCTTTTTAAGTCTCTCTTAATTTTTATGTTTACTCTTATTTTGTTATGATGTGATTCAAGGATTGATTGAGATTTTGTTCATCTCTAAATCTAATCTTGATCATATATCGTTTTACTGCTGTTGAAGCTTTTAATGAGACATTTGCGGTACATGAAACTAATATTTTACCAAGAAGTAACTAAAAGATCTGTTAGCTAAGCAGTAATGACTTACCGAAAGATGAAGTAACTCTCGGGTTCTTGCTGGATTTTTTGACGTTCAGTTAATAACACTTATTTAAGCAAACTACAATTTCTTGTTAAAGTTCCTTAAAAAAGAAAGTTATGAAAGAAAAATGACTGGAGACATGTTGTTATGGTCACACAAATGATTAGACACAAACAGTTCTAATAGATCAGCTCACTAAAAACCCCTGAGTGTAGCTAATGTGTGTTGTTAAGGAGTACGATACGTTTTCCCATGTCCTTTCGGAGAAAGAAAAATTAAGAGTTGAAGAGAATCAACAAGCCACACAGAAATAACAGGAACCCATTTATTAATATTCCAGGAAAAGACGTGTCTACAAAGGCCTGTTCTGACCAGTTAATGCTCTCACTCTGTTGACATTTCATGTTTGCGGAAAGCTCAACTCGTCCGGCGTTCAAACCATCTGCACACATCCCACTCTGACCAGTTCACCCACTCAGAAGACAGTTCTGGAGTGGATCAATCAATGGGCTTTAAACTGGTCTGAATACAGAGAGTGTTTAATGTTTATTCAGATTAATCTGATTTGATGCTAAAAAAAAATAAAAAAAATGCCCATATAAATGGACAGGACAGGTTGTGACAAAAAGAAATTGTCTGAAAAGACAGCATGAATAAAAGAAACAAAGACTGCAACCTCTGCTTGTTTCCCGGAAGCAGAAAGCGGCAGAAGCCTGTTGGTTCGGCTGCAGCGATGGTGATGGATTAGTTAATCCAGCTCCGCCAGAATTCAGTCTTTTCAAAGATCCAGTAGTCACAGGCAGTGACTGCGGATCATGTTATGCTTGGATGGTGCTCTTGGCACTGAAGGCCATGTAATAGACCAGGATGCCAATCAGGCCAGCCACAACCTCAGTCGACACCCAGGGGCCGCTCCAGGCACCCTGAAAAGAGAAGAGTGGAACAAATGGGTCAACCTGCAAGTGATGCATTCAAAGCTGCGTGTTTTTGCATGACACCACTTCAGTTATGAAGCCAGAGAAATCATATTCTAATAAAGATGTTAGAAAATTTATTTTACTGATTTGCGAGACAAAATCTTTGCATCCTTTTCAAACCTCAGCATGAGTTTATATGACATGTTGATAAGTTTGACAGGAAATGACATCACGAGCTGATAGAGTGGTTTAAGAAAAAAATATATATTTTCAATTTATTTAATACAACCAAGTTAAATATAACTAAGTAGACTTCAATTGTCTTTTCTGGCAGTTCTTTTGTGTTACCAAACCTCATCTACAGTTTATACTAAACGTCATTCCAGTAAATGATGGCAGGCTTTACCCAAATATTGAAATCCCTGTTTTCACAGCAGGTTTTGTTAAATACACACTTCACCATGATGAGGCAGCTAGCAACAGAACATACAACAAGGATTTGATTTTCATCATTTAAATACAATAAGACAGTTTTAGTAGCAGAATCCTCTTTAGTTGCTTCCCTGCTACTTGGGTTTTTTTGTAGTTTTATCACAGCTTAGTAACATCCAGATTTATCTGCCAGAACTACAAATGACAAAACAAATACCAAAAGCACATTTTTCAAAATAGCAAATTACATAGAAATAATGAACAAATAAGAACCTTCACAAAATATAATTCAGGACCTATTAAAGCATTGAAAAGGCCACAAATTTGGATCATTAAAAGAATGACTTTGTAAGGCGTTGCTGTAGCCGTGCTGTAGTTTTATCAATCCAAGCTATTTGACTTAAAATGAAAAGAGCTGCAGTCATCTGTAGGTGACTCACCCGGTGGTCAATGTTGACGGTGAAGAGAGGCTGAATTGCATTTACGTCTTCATTGTTTCTCTGAGCCTAAAACAGATCAGATTAAACATTTGACTTAAAATGAGATTAAACATTTTACAGTAAAAGAAACCGTTGTGTACTAAAACATACCTTTCGGAGGGCGCTGTAGGACTCCTCGTCAAAGAATTTGACCTGATACGTTCCTGAGCTGGCCTGTTTGTGGGGAAGACTCCAGGACACCTGGAAAAGAAGCAGGAAAAAACTGATTCAAACCCATTCAGTATTCTTTTAGGAAAAACTTTGTACCCTTTAAGGATTTAACCTCAAATATAACACGTGTCAAGAAGTCTAGTCATGATGTTAACCACAAATCGAGTTGCCTTTAAATTAAACCACAGCCAATACATGCCAGTCTTGGTTGAAATTCAACTTTCTAAAGGTACGAAAAAAATACATGTTGACTATTTAAATTTCAGTTTAGTTCTTAAAAATGTTATATTTTAAAAGTTTGGTCAATTTACTAATAGCTGCTTGAAGGTAAATTCTGTAAATTATGCATGCCAAAAACATGTCTGACCTATTGTGTGAACAATTTGTATATTTTTAGAGCTGAGACACTAAAGCTTGCAAAGAGTGGCTGGGTTAACAGAGAAAAAGGAAAGAGACAAGAAAATGTGGGTTCATCATAATTGATATCATCCAATATTCAGAAATAGTATTACAATTAAAAATCTTTCTAATGTCTCGGAACCTTAAATGCGAGCTTCTGTGAGCATAAATGTTCTTGTCTGACCTTTGAGTCGCCATCCCAACACATACATTTGAAATCAAAAGTTTACAAAAACCGAATAAAAAAGACAAGTTCCTCTTGTTTTAGGTCAGCTAGAATTACCAAAATTATTTTAGTATCTGAAAAGGCTTCTGAGGAATAAACTAGAATTATAGCAAATTATTGTGAGAAGCTTGTGAAAGAATCCCCAAAAGGTTTAATCCCATTCTACCAAATACTGAGAAAATGTACATAAACTTCTGATTTTGGAGACATTACTAAAGAAAATCCCTGACATATTACCTCATTATTGAGGCATTTAGCAAATAAAGACAATTTTGTTAATTTTTACTGACACAAAACAAGAGAGGTTGTAAATATGCTTTGACTAGACCATTTTCACATTGTTCTATAACTACATTATTTCATAGTGGGGAGGATTTAGCAAACACTACAAATGACATTCCTAAAAATGCTAATAGTGTTGAGTGAATAGATGAGAAAGAGAATGAAACAGGCATATATCACAACTACTATTTACCAATATTACCTCCATCGAAGTAACGTTGTGCACCTCTAATTTGAATTATGTTGAAACTGACAGCCTAAACAAATGAATCCAACTGTGAGTTCATACCTGGTATTTTCCAACATCCTGACCTCTGGTCACAGGGAACTGTCTTCCATTGACATCAGCATACAGAGTGACACTCTGCAGAGAAGAGCAGTGATCATCAGAACACAGTCAGTCCCTCAGCAACAGAGCAGTAACTCACTGAAGCAGCTCTCTGGGTTACCTGCGCTCCGTTAGCGCAGGTCAGGCTGAGCTCCACGATGAAGACAGACTCCGACGAGATGACGGCGTCAGAGGTCGTGTAGGCCGACGGGGTGATCACTGGGTCCTTGCAGCTCTCCCCTAACAATGAATAATGAAGATTAGCTAAATATTAGAGACACTAACACTCCATCTGAGCAGAAGCAATAATTAACACGGGCTTGGCAAATGGTAAGAAGACATTTGAGGGTGTTTTGATGGGCTGAATATTAGCAATTACAAGCTAATTGAAGACAATAGACCTCCTTTCATGATTCTTTTACACTTACCCGAACAGGCAACCACCACTATCGTCAAAAACGCAGCTATCCGAATCATCCTGAAGTCTGACGAGTCGCTTTTTTATCCCTAAATAAGTGTTAAAGTACAGCTGTAAACTCGCCACACTGAATGAAGTACACCTCAGCCTACAGCTAACACACCAGTGCGCCTGCGCTGCAAAGAGTGTACGTAGCGCCGCACAGCATTCTGGGAAACCACATTGGAGACACGTCATCAGAGACATTTTTTTTTAATCAATTCTTTATTAAAAATTAAATACAAAACAATACAGCAAGGCGCACGATACAAGAACTAAAAGTGCCACAGAAGAACAAAATAAAAACATATGAAAATACCATCTGATAACATAGTGCGAAGAAAAAAGGAAAAAAGAGAAATAATTACAAGAGGATATTTTATTCATGAAGTTATTTACATGCTGATATGACTGCTTTTTATTATTGCAACAATTTAGTACTTCCTTCAATAGAATGAATTTTTTAAAAAGGTGAGGTTAAGAAAAACTAGTATCCTGAAGAAAATATGGTATTTTCATATTGTGACCCTGTCTGAAGACCAACTTTTATAACAGGGGAATAGACTTTCATGCAAGATCTGGTTTTGAAAATTCTTCCAAAAGCGCTTAAATGTGTTCTGATATCTCAATATCCAAATCTCAACACTCACAGGAAATACTATTATTTTGCAAACATATATATATATATATATTACAGTGGTAAATTTCATTCATGATTTTCAAATTGATTTCTTTTAGTTTCTTAGGGAGTGGGGAAGACAGACATTTGGTTTTAATTTTATTTATGTAGATTATTCATATTTTACTGTAGTATATTCCTATAGCTGTAAGTATAGCTGGTTTAACAATTTATACAGTATTACAGTTAAGTCCAAAATTATTCACACCAATGTTTTAATTTAACCAGTGATTTATTTCAAAATATACAAGAAAAACACAAAACAGGTAAAATAAGTTATAAAACTGAAAACTAAATTTTCTTTTTTACATTTTACTTTACAAATTCGCTTAAGCTTGTTTATGCCTGCATTAATAAAATGGAAACATCTTTATTGGCATTACAACAATCAAACCATTCTTATAACGGCTAACCAGCTTTTAGCATGTCTCTACTGGCACTTTTGAATATATGAATTCAATAGTCACTACCTGTAAATAACAGAACATCTGAGACATATCACTGATAACTTTACACAGTAAATAAAGAGGCCAAGTGGTTTGGAGATAGCATAAGCACATTTATTGGTTTGATACTCTCAAATAAAAAAAGTTGAACAGTTTACAGTGGTTCAGTGATTTAAGGCAAAGAAAGCCAATGTCATTGATACACTCATGCACAGAAGAGAGGGCCAAAATGTTCAGACAGTGTTAACATGCGAAAAATTATAAGTAATGTTTATTTGCAGTTATTCCTGCACATAAAGGAAACAAAGCAGACTGTATTGAATGAAAATCATCTTTTACAATGCGTCTCAGATTTTATCTTCAGTTCTTTTTCCATCATTAAGTATTTGTGAAAAAATAATAATAATCTGACTGTTGTAGAGCTTTCTAAAGCCTTAGGTATTAAGTGCATATTTGCCTGGGAATAAAATTAGAAAATAAAGGAAATGTATTTATTATATACAGAAAAATCAAAATAGGAAACAAGGTATTAAATATAACCACTACAGTCTCAGTTTGTCTACAAGTTTTCTGCTTTCAGCTGATAACCAGTCTTCATTTAGTTCTATGCAAACATCTTTTCATTTCAAGTCATTCCCAGCTTTTATAAATTACTGTGGGTTTGAAGTCACTCCAGCGGATGTGAAAATGAAAAATCATGACAGAGGATATTGAGTCACGGGTGCCTCGGAGCAGGGGTCATGGGTCACTGGCTTCCGGTTTCTAGAAATAGATGTGCTGAAAGCTGCTGTCAGAACCCTTCACTCTGCCCCTCGGTTTTCATTAGCATCATCTCTGTCGCTGTCATGTGATGATGCTGGTCCAGTCAGTCCAGTTGATCTGTTGATCTGAAAAGACTGGTTCCTTTCCCTTTCCGTCCGTCACGTTTCCCCTTTTTTTGTTGAGCCTGGGCAGACGCAGTCAAGATGGCAGCATCTTGCTGCGTTTGTCGTGTCAGAAGCTCCTTGAAGACCGACTCCATGTTATTACAGACCTCCTGAAATACAAAATAAATGGAAGCAAAGAGAAAAAAGAAAGCTACCTTGTTGATAATCAATTTATACCAGTAATTTTTTATTTGAAAATATTGAATACTTCACACAATCTCAATTTTCAAAAGGTTTGTGTCATTCACAGCTATAAAACGTATTCCTTATAAGAAGTACTTTTTTTTAAATGTAGAAGTAAAAAACAAACCTTATCAACTTTAACAAACAAGTCCTCCGAGGATGAATGTTGATATCTGCATGCAGAAAATAAAAAATAAAAAAAAATCCAAACTAAAATGTCCCACTTTCTAAGAAAAAAAAAAAAAAAAATAGTCTACCATTCTTGTTGAACAAAAAAAGCGAAAAATGTATCAGTTCCAGGATGATCACAGAAGGTGTGAGTGATGTATTGTGACACCATCAACAAGAAGCCCCTGAAAATAGGCTGACAATGTTCTAATTTATCAAATTATACATCGACTAACTTAAAGAGAAACTACACAACCTTTGAAGGTTTGATGAAACCAAGGTTGTTTTGTAAAAACCAAACACTGAATAATACACTGAAGCATGGTGACTCAGGTGTGGTATGGGAATGTTTCTTATAATATAATATTGTGACAACACTACACACTAGGGATCAGAGATCAGTTTGAAGGCATCAAATTTATTGAAAAAGTCATACTGCCTTATATGCTGAAAAGGAAATGCTTTTGAAATTCACATTTTACTAAGATAACGACCCAAGCCTAAAAGAAAGTGAGCAACATCTGGGTTCCAGACCAACAAGATTAATGAATCCAAACAAAAGTTAAATGTTAAATGCTCCGTTTCTGCGGCAAGAAATTCAGAAGAACTGTGGAATGTGGTCCAACACCCATTTCTCAAACAGTTTTTATGCAACTAAATGCTATTTTTCTTTCCTAATATAAGGTTTTATTGATAACGCTAAACAATTTTAAACAGTGACTGTTATATTTTTGCAACATCAGCAGACACTTTTTAAACAGTTCCACATTTCTTGCAGTGTTCTTAATGCATGTGGAAATGAAAGCCTTTGCTCATTGTTTTCAGACACACTGCTATTATTGAACATAGCTGTAAATATAACCTTTATCTTTCTTCCTCTGGTGCCAAACCGCAAACTTACAAGCAACTGTTCAACATTACTGAAAGTAAACCAAGTGGTTTCCATAACAACAAATTATGTAACATTAAGATGTATTCAATTATTTCCACATTAAAATTTTGGCAGGTGTATTAACAAAGAAACATTTTAAATAGCTCATGTATTTCCTTTTTTTTTTCTTTTTACACTTATTTAATTGTGTGTTGCAATGGGGGAAAAAAATGCATATACTGTTGATCAGAACTGGAATAAGTTTAGATATAACTAAGTATAAACGTAAGTAAATACATATAATTTTTTTTTATCTGAGTATTTCATTCCTCTTTGGTTCATAGATTAATAGCAGTGTTACTTACTCTTTGCGTGTATAAGATGGAGAGAGAACTTTTTTCTGCCTGTACTGGGGTCCAACTGGAATCTGCAGTGTTAGCTTTCCGGACGCAGAAAGGACGCCCCCTGCTGGTACCTTACTGTAATCTAAGCAGCCGCTGCTGTTTGCTCTTGGACGCTCAGCCTTTGTCAGTGCAGTTGCTGCAGACACATCTGGACCAATAGCTGATGGAAATCCCATTTCTAAATCTGTTGAAAAACAGTTTTTTTTTTTGTTTTAAATTATGCAAATGTAGGTTCTAAAGTCAAAATAAACAGCATATTTACCATCTCTGCTTTGGCTGTAATCCACCTCAACTTCTCCTTCAATAATAACCTCACTGCAAAAGAGATGAGGCCCAGACACAGTTTCACTTTTTCGCCACATGTTCTGCATTCACTTCTATCTGCAACCTTAAATGTGTTTTATCATCTCACCAGTCGTCCTGTTCGAGAGTCATGCACGTCTCATACACTGGTCCTTGTACTTCACACTGACTGGGAAAAATGCTTTCATGCCGCAGGATGATGCCCTTCACCAGGGCGTTGATCTGAGGCTGCAGAGTCACAACTTCATCGTCCTGCAGGCCTCTCACCAGACTGGGGCCGAAACACACGGCCAGATTGTACGGCTGCATCATGTTCTCGTCACTGTACTGAGACACACTGAAGGCACAGAATAATTTATGATTAATCAAGATTCATCAATAAGCATTGTCAAAGAAAAAAAACAACAAAAAAAACAAAAAAAAACAACTTAACAGCGGAAGCATGAACTCAAACTGTTCTTTGAGCTTGTTGGGTTTTTTTTAAAGTTGTTGTTCAGGGTCAAGTTGCTCTCGGAAGATGTTTTGCTCACAACACTGTTTTGTGGTCTGACTGACATTTTAGATGGAAAATTAGGCTAATGGAAATGTGTAGATTGTGGAAACTCCCCCCGCCATGACATTTGTAGCTACCAAAATGTGTCTTATTTTAAGTGTTCTCCTTCAAACGTCAATGTGCTTTTTCTACATTTGACTTCATATGACTATACTTTTGTGTGGATGAAAATATACTGCTAAAGATGTCAGAAAATGTACAGCCTGGATTGGGATTATAATAGAGGGAACAGGTGCTCATAACCTTTTTTTTTTTTTTTTTTAATTTATTTACAATCAAGGCTTGTGGGCCACCATCTCTGAATGCAGCTCAATCAAGCCCTGAAGTTGATGGGCTACAGAAGCAGAAGACCATACAGGACTGCCACTGCAGTCAGCCAAGAGCACAATATTGAGCCCTAATTTGAACAAATTCAACAAAATTATGCACTTTATACTGTGTATTTAGTTGCAATTTCAATTAGGATCACACTTTTATGTAAAAAAAAAAATAACCACCTTCTGCCATTGTTAATGGCAGAAAGTCATAGCTTAGAGAAGCAACAGTTTTTTAAATATGGGATGGGACATTATTTTTTCAAAAAGAAAAAAAGAAAAAGAATTGAGGTTGCCAACTTTCATAGGATTGACAATGCAATCAATAATCAGAGAACTTGTAAAAAAAATAAATAAATAAAATAAATAAAAAAAATTGAGCTTCATATCAGAATCTACAGAATTCAGCATGCTTAATGTTAAAGTATGTCACAGTACAATTAAAGCCTGGAAATGTATGGCTTTTTTGGAAGCCATTTTGGAAGTGCTAGAGGAAAGCGTAAAACAAATATGTCAGTAGAACTTTAAATAGCCGCCTCTGAATAAAACTCTAGGATCGATGTTCTTTGGACAAAAGAAATCAGAAAAAATATGTTTGGTCATAATATACCATCTCCAATCACGCATGGTATCGGAAGACGAATGATTTGGACCAAATTTTCAGCGATACCTCCAAAATGTACCCAGAATCCAACAGTGAGGAGGCGTACATGTGAATGGCTGCAGAGAATTTTAATTTGGTGTGAAATGCTATTTTGAGACCTTCAGAGAGGTTTGCCCACAAACCTCAATGACCTGATGTTATGTCGTAAAGAAGAGTGGACTGATGTTATCCACAACGATATGATAGACGTAAACATCAACTATTGCTACTAGAAGTGGTTTTAAAATATGATGAATCATACTTAGTTTTTCTCTCGAATGTCATGACTGTAATTTGAATCACCTCGTACTTAACAGAGCATTCAAATTAATTTTGGGCAAAAACACGAGCAGAACTGTAAGGAAATCTTTACCACAGCATTGCTGTCCTCTTAATGATTTTACGTCTTTGGTCCTTAGGGTCATGTCAGTGGTATTCAACAGAAAATGGTGACTTAATTTAAATCAGGTGCAAATGAAAATAACAGAGGAGGCAAGTGAAGTTAAGAATATTTTAGAAACTTTTATAGAAACAAAAATAGTTTCTACTGAAGCCTGTTCTTGCATAGTATTTCATCTAAGTTAGCTTGCCACTGCAGCCATGTCCAGTTTGAATTTTCAGTTTTGTTTCTCAGTTTTTCTTCTCTGTGCTAGATTTTTATAGCTCCTGAAGTTGCAGTACTCACTGATAAAGGAAGGCAAAGAGGTATCTCATGACAACAATGGCGGGCTCAGGGTAAGAAGACACAATTGCCTTGAGCTGAGCTCCTCGGTCCGCATCGTCCTTTATCTCTAAAGGAAATGTAATGAAAGAAAGATCGGCTGCTGTTGCTATGCATCTTCAGTCAAGTCAAATGTTTCCTCTCACACAAGCTCTTACGATTGCACTCCAAGAGCTGACTGGTGCTGTTGACAGGAAACAGGGGATTTTCCAGACATCTGAAGTAGAGCTTCAACACTCCCGCTACAGAGTCCAGATCATATCTTCGCTCAGACAGAGGGTCCTCTCCTGCAGGGAAGGTGAGGACACACTGTCCAACATTATTAACTCTCCATAGTGAGTGAGGTTCATCGTAACAAATGCAGATGCACACACAGATCTACCTCGTTCAAATGCATCTCTTAGAACATTGACCTCCATCTGAGATCCTGGTACTCTAAAAATCCCTTCATGGTGGAGACCTGAAAAGGACGGCATACATTACAATCATTTTTGCCCCATGAAGCAAAGACTTTATATTTCAACTGGAACAGTATACAGAAACACAGACGGTGTATGAAGCTCTAAAGATTGTTGAGCAATGAAAGCGGCTTGTTTACCGCTCCTAAAATCTTGAATACTTACCATAAAGATTGATAAAGCGAATGCAGCTTTCCACAACATATGGTATCTGTTGTCCTGAAGCCTAAATAAGGAGTACATATTTTGTTTAAAATATGCATAAAATAACCTTATAAGAAAATATTCAATAAATATCTAAAGTATGGTATACATAAAATAATTTCAAATTTGTTAATAAAAACCATTTCTTCCACAAACACTATGGCAAATAAACAGCAGTTTGTGATAAAATAGTAACAATATTTGTAGCAAAATATATCACAAAGTACCAAAAAATAGTAATAGTGTTAATAAAATTATGCAATTATGTAATATTGCTACAATAATAATTGCTTGTTTTTGAAAAGCAAGCAAGAGTAAAAGATGCGACAGTGCAATGAGGAATAAGGATTATTCTACCTTTATGAAGGACAGCATGTCTCCACTGAAAAGTTTGTGATTGTGGATCAAATTGGCATTTGAATGATTCTTTCTCATACGCAGTGACTTTCCAGAAAACCTGCAGAACCCAAAACATTGACGCAAGTCTTTTTTGGTTCTTTTTTCCCCCCCCCCATATTGCACATTATTGCACAGCTTAATTTCACACCAAGTCATCATAGGACAAATAAAAAGGAACAAAAAATGCAGAATTTGAGCTTGTACCTGGGCTGATGTCCATTTGATCCTTCAGCTAAGGGGAAACAAGAGATCTTTTGAAAACAACATGACACTCCAGTCTGAATTTCAACTGTTTTATTAAACTACTCAGCAGCAAAAAAAGGGAACACAATTTAAAATTTTAATGAGAAATACTGTAACATCATGCTAGTATACTGGGTCTTTTACAATGGCACATTGTGTCTGCAGTTTACTTGTTTTTTTTAGAACATGAAAAATGCAGAAGTGCTACCTTTTTCCACAGCCACTTTAAGCAGGTCATGTCTTGCTTGGAGCTTAGACACCAATGAGCTGCCAACCAGATATTCCTTTACTTTCTGAAAACCCCCCCAAAACAATCAAATACACAGTTATGATTTGACTATTGAGTCAAAACAGACTCAGAGATCCCCTGAAATGTGAATTATTCTGGTTTGCAGACTCACAGTGAAGTAGATGTTTTCTATTTCCAGTATGCTGGCCCTGCGCCGCGCAACGCTGGGTTTAACAGTCAGATTCTCAATGCTGCCCACCTGAGAAGGACCACCACCCAGGCTGGACTCCAGATCATCATCACTAATGCCGTCCAGCAGTGCGGACTTGGCTGTTGACATGCTTTTACCAGCCTATGTGACAGAGAAAACACATCAGCTCAAGCAACAGGTCATCCTGTTGAGCTGCAGGACAGAACAGTGATGCAAATGAGCACAAGTAAAAAAAATAAAAAAATTTAAAAGAAGAACATAAGGGGAACATGTCTATAAACAATGATTTGAGTTAAATGGGTTCCTTTTTTGCAAGCAAAGCCAATTTGCTTTTATAGACGTCCCATTACAATAATGAGCTACATGGTCTCTTTAAATACATAAAACTATCAAGAAACTACATTACAGCTTTCTGAAATTAGCAAGCAAAGATTTTCTTCCACTTCTCTAGCAAAAGCTTTAGCAAACTTCAATGAGATTTAGAGGAATTTTATGTGAAAAAGCAGCACAACATGGCATGCAATTGTGAAGTAGAACTAAACAGGGAAATTATTCAATTCCTACATAAAGTTCAAGTTCAACCAACTGCCTTCAAAAGTCGTCTGCAGTGTGTTGATGGAACCAATACTGCGCACCACATTGATCATGTTGAAACATGCCTGTTTCAACACCTTGCTTTGGGATTTTTGAGCCACTTTCTGTTCATACCGTGCCAAAAAGTAAAACGGTTTAAGGACTCATGGCAGCAGTCCAGTGCAGACACAATAAACTATTTCTCTGTTGTTTCTATACATTGCTATGACTTATTTGGCTTTAATAAAATGGACTGATGATATTAACTCTGTTCTGTTGTTGGTTATTTGAGAGGAACTCCCACAAAGAGAGTCCAGGGAAACAGGACAACAAGGACTTTTGAATTATTCTTGCAATATGTATCGAGATCATTTCATTAAGTATATATTGATGGGGGCGTGCTGTGGTGGGGCAGGGGTTTAGCACGCCCCACGCTTGGAGGCCCCAGTCCTCGACGCGGACGTCGCGGGTTCGACTCCCGGTCCCGGCGACCCTCGCCGCATGTCCTCCCCCTCCCCCCTCCTGTCAGCCTACTGTCGTGGAAAATGCGAGCCACTAGCGCCGCAAAAAAAATACTCTTCGGAGAAAAAAATGATAAAGTATATATTGATGTGTTAAATTAAGATGCTAAGTTTTGTGACATGATCTTTACCTCTTCCGTTTCTTCAGTCACAGTTTTCAGCCGGGCCTGTATCTGCTTGAATCGGGTCTCCATTTCACACCTCATTTCGCACTCTGCACTAACTTCAGAAATCTGCAACATGCGGAAAAGTCTTCAGTCATCTCTGTCACTTAAAAGTAGCGGACTAAAAACCGGCTCGACAAAGCCCACCTGGTCTTCTTCGTGGGGCTGGTAGGGGAAGCGGAGGGGCATGGAGAAGGTGTTGCCGTGGTCCTGCAGGAGGGCGTCTCTGTCTCGGCTTTGGTCCAGTCCGGCCACGGCCTCCTGGAGCTGCTGCAGACCCGTGCTCAGGTTCTGCTGGGCCCACGACTGTCTGGACAGGTAGGCTTTCATCACCCGACCCAAAGAGAAGTGGTAACCCACATCTGCACACTGTGGGAAAGAGGCTAAATGAGCTGCAGATGGGGCTATACCTGACGACTAAGGTTTAAAACGAAGCTCTTACATCTATGAGCGTGGTGATGTCCTGAAGGTAGTATTTGTTCATGGAAGAGTTGGCTGCGGACAGGTTGAGGAGGTAGTCATTCCTGGCCTTGCTGCACTTCAGGTGTATCTCCTGGACTTTAATTTGCCTCTACGTAACACAATCGTTTCACATAAGAATTCGAGGAGCCACATCAACAGAATGCGTGATTTACAGGAACCAGTTTCATTTACTTTTTCTATCAACCGCTCCAGTTTTTTAGCCGCACTCTGCTTTTGCTTTTCCTCCTGTTTCTCGGCCTCCCTCAGCTTCCCCTCTGCACAAACAAACTCTGAGTGGTACTGGTGGTAAGTCCGCCATGCCTGTACAGAGGCACAAGCAAGTACTTTTTTTTCTCTCTCTCTCTTCTGTTTAGGAAGCAGAAACCGTTTTAAGTGGTTGGTTTCTTTCTTACTGTCTGCAGCTCCGTGGTAACCTTGAGTAGTCCGTCTTGCAGCTGAGTACAAAGGTCTTTACTCTGAAAACATAATATGGAGACAAAACATCACACTTGACACCAAAACAGGGGAAAGCAAGCCTTAAAATCTGTGAATTTAGACACAACTACAATGGGGGGATACAGTTTATTTCAATGAATTGTACCATAATCAAAAGGTTAACTTTAGTAAATCTATTTTAAAAATGAAACTGTTATAGCTCATTACAGACATACTGATATATTTAAAGTTGTTAATTATGGTAATTATAACTTACCAGAAATAAAAGCTGAACATCAAGCAATAAAAAAAATCAGAAAAAAATATATTTTAATCCTTCAATGATCTGGACAACGGAATCTTAGGCAAAGTCTGCTAACCTGACAGTTGCCAAGCAAACAGACATTACTACCCTCTACAAATTACTAGAAGGTCAGTGTTTAATGAAGCCGTCTAGCAGAATTCAAGCATATTGATGGAAAAATGAGCAGTAGGAAAAAAAGGTGTGGTAGAAAAAGGTGTTCAAGCAGCATTGATAACTGCAGATTATTAAACTTTTGGGGATTTGGTAAACAGTTCATTGTCTTGTGTGTCTTCTCATCCAAGTAAAACTTAAACAGCTCTGCAACTACATTTCTCCCTGCAGACTATCTGCAGGGAAATGCTGATTTTATTTTCCAGAAGCAATTAACACCTGCTCACACTGTCAGAAGTACAAATACCTGCTTTGAGGACCAAGATATCAATTTTAAGGCCAGTTTGCTGAGCAAAGTAAAGAGTTTTTCATTCGATAAAAAAAAAAAAAAAAAAAAGATTTTGGATATGCATTAGTTGTAAGCCAGAAAAACAAACAACAACAACAAAAAGTTCTATGGTTCTTAAATGGGCTGGTTCTAACTGTACCTTCTTAGCCAGACGCTGTGTGTAATCCAGACAGTGCATGACTGGCATTATGAGGATGTTGCTGCAACTTTCACTCAGTCCACTGTGGTCCTTACTTTCCTGGCGGGTCTGAGACAGCAGAGCCAGCCAGACCTGGGAGACGGAGTGGGAGCTCGGCTCCTTCCTGAGAGGGAAAACGAGTTTGAGACAGTGTGGTGCTCTCTCTAATGAACCGCCAACTGCTTTTGCTAGGCCGTCACCTTTTAACCCTCAAGGTGAACCTTTCCGCCAGTTTTTCCAGGGAGCGTGAATATTCGCTTTCAATCTCGCCCCGTCGCCGCAGGTAGTCCGTCATGTCCTGCAGCTGCTGCGTCTTCTGCTCCAGCTGCACGTCCAGCACCTTCAGCTGGTCCAGGAGCTGGCAACGCATCTCTGCAAATATTCATGGGAAGGAGAGACACACAATAACCACACGGGCTCACAAACAAAACGAACAAGTGACTCATTCTGGAAGTGTTGCAGCAGGGTTTCCCCACAAAATGCTGGTCACATTCAGGAAGAGGCGTGATAGGTGTGAAAATTACTTATATGAGTACTTTTACCTTTTATCTGTGTGTCATAGTCCACCACTCCCAACCTCTCCTTTCGAAGCTTAGCAGAAGTCATTGCTCCTCCAACAGGGTGGAATTCTGTCAAGTAAAGAAAACAACCCCATTAGCTGTGTTTACTTCAAAAATGGCAACAAAAAATTGCTCCTAGCATTTAACAGGGCACACTGCAGCAGCCAAAAGCTATGCCCTGTTGCTGCACCAATCACACTTTTTTTTCAGAAGATTTCACGCCCCCGGTCTCTCCAGCGACCAAAACCAGCTTCTTCCTGCCGCTTAAAGTGAGAAGAGAAGTCAAGAGAGCTTGTTCATCTTACTGTAACACATCTCCCTCAAACTGGATGCCACCACCATGCTTTTCTGAGCGGCCAAAGGGCTGAAAAGCAGCAGTTGGGCACAAGTGTTGCCCTGCACGCACCAGACCCGTTTGCACCACGGGGCTTTTGCAGAAGGTGCAGAAAATAGCTCCGACAGCATCTTAGCTTTGTCCTAAAAATAGGCTGAACCATGAGGCAGAGGACTCTGAGGGGATGTGTGCTTCAAAGACGACAGGTGGTCTAGCAACGACGCTAAACTTTACTGATGCAGTCACTGCAAATCCCACAAGGTTTGACTCTTTACTTGAATAACTGAATCACCACAGGGAGTTTGTATCATAAGGTTTGGCAAGACATGTTGGATTGGGGCATTAAAAGTCAGAAAAAAAAAAAAAGGAAAACCAAAAGCTTTCATAAGGATGTGACAAATAAATAAAAATAAAATATTTCTTTAAGCATGTGATATTTCACCATCAACCTACAAGCCAGCACTTTATTTTATTTTATTTTTTTGTTTGTTTCATTAGTGTAACAAAGTGCACAGCAGAAAGAGGAAGAACAAGAGTTTTTCTTGCTGGGTCATAAAAACTTTATACACGATCAGCACCACATTTCTCTCTCTGCACTATTAAACTTCCCCTTTTCTTGGCCATTTTTAAAATCAAACGCTCATCAGCTCTCTTTTTCATAGACAATCACCAACTGACCTGCCCGAGTGACAAAAGCACAGCCAAAAGCTCCCCGTCCACAGGAGGAATGCCTCGTTTGATTATTTTACAACATGTGTCACCCTTTCCACATTTAGAAGTTCATTCTTTAGCTGTGCAATTAACAACTTTGTGCTGTCACCACCACCAATGTAGTTTCAATCTTGCAGCAAGTATAACTTAGAGCTTGTTAAAATAGTTGCGTGACCTATTTTGCCACTGAAGTTTCACAGGTAACAACATGAAATCTGACTGGGTTATAAAGCAATAACAGCCTAAGGGTTGTATTTGCTGCCAATAAAAACTACAGACAGCCATGCACGTCTCATGAGAATTGAACAGTCTATTTTAATTTGATCAAAAGAAGATTAACAAAAGGTCAAATAGAACCAGGAAGAAAACAAGATTCATTACCTTTAAGAGATGTGTTGACAAGCCCCTTCTCCTTACCCAAACAACTAAATAATGCCACTTAGCAGCAAAGTAAACTGAACGGTTTCACCTCCCCCGCAATTTGGACTTGGATGCTTGTGGGTGGAGCAGAACTTGTATCTCTGTGACTCTTTCTCTCCCTTTCTCACATAGACACACTTGCTGTTGTGCAGCGCTCTCTTTCTCACCCAGCCTTCATCTCGCTCACACATGCAGCTTGAAGCATCCTCGTGTGATTGTGCAAGTGTGACAAGCAAAGAAATAGACAACCTTTTTGTGCCAAGCCCTTCCTCTCTTTTTTTTTCATGTTGCCCTCTTGAAGGCTTCAGGCTCCAATCACACTCCAGCTGTTGCCATTGATTAGTCCCTCCTCAGAGGTGTGGTGTCAGTGACTGGATGCAGTCAGGTTTGGGGTTCAGGTAAGAGGAAACAAAGCAAATCAAAATAATAAAAATTATTATAAAAAAAAGAGCAAAGGGAAAAAAAAGCTAAATGTTTAGCTTTTTTCCCCACAAGACATCAGATGAAGAAACCATAGATCACCGTCTCCTTTTAATTATATTCAGGCATGTACATTATGTTAGATATATTCATTTCCATGACAGAAATAGAGAAAAGCTATGAAGGGGGAAAAAAACAAGTCAAGAGTGATGATGGCAAACTTAGTGTCAAAGCATAACAGCTAACAGTCAATGAGTGCAATCTCTCATTGAGGTTTGAGCTCATAGTGATGATTGGTCCGATAAAGAGAAAGTCAGGCGAGTGCAGTAGACTGGAGACGTAGCAAACCAGCACCTTACAGAACAATTTAAATTAAATTCACCACAAAGTCAAATAAGTGTAATTTGAGCCACTAAAATTTTGGCAGGAGACAGATGGACTTTGTAATGTCTGCTCCAGTTCTGACCAGCATTGTTGGGGTCCGCAGATATTTTTGCAAGGGTTGAGAAGTGTTTTTGTTCTGTCTTCCAGGACTTCCACGTCCCTGGTCAGTTTGTTCTCTCAGTTTTTTGCAACACTCAAGTTAGAGTGAGTGTTGACAATAGCAGACGGTCTGTACCAATAGAGGACACTTAAGTGAAATATGGTGTGAACGAAAACAAGTTTTTTGCATACAAAAAAAAAACAACTGCTGTCTCTGGCTGTTTAATCCAACCTTGAGCTAACTGTGCTAGCATAGCAATTGTCTAGCACAGATGCATCCTTCTCTCTACCTTTTTTTTTTAGCCAAGAAAACATTCTATGTATAACATAAGTCGATCACACACTCAGGGTCACTTCCTGTTTTTAAGAGAGGGATTGCTACAATTTTCATATATTTATAGATAGCTGAAGATTTTCTGATTTCTGTAAAACAGTTACTTTTGGGAGAGCTCAAGCACGTGGGTTGCATGTCTCTGCCACGTACCTCTTTTAGCCGTTTCCTTCCTCAAACACTCACAGTTGGATGGTGTTGCGCAAGCACGTTAATATTCCCCTGATCAAACACTTTCTGATCAGTCTGACAAAGGACATGTTTAAGTTCTCATCTCTATTTGTGATTTAATGAGTAGTCTTTTTTTAAACGTAGACATGTTGCTGTAGTTTATAGCCCTGCTGTGAACTAAAACAGAGTTTGGTTGTAGAATTAATAAACCTATCTGTGTTAAGGAAGAGTTGCATCTATTTAGAGTGATTACATTTTTCTATTGTCAAACCTGACAGCTATCCAATTAATCTTTGTGGGATTTGTTGAGGAGACAGTGATTTTTTTTCATAATGCTACCACTAGGAGTCACCACAATTAATTTACTCACACAGATTTCTTAACCTATGCTTTTCCTGCTCTCAAAGGTTGCCTCACTCAAAAACAGTGTCCCGGTAAAATCAATCACCGCTCTGCAGACCTTTTTATGAATAATTTGCGCGTGCTTCTCGCTCCTGTCAGAGTGTACTCAAGGTACTCCAGCTTCTAACACTCCAGAAACATGCATAATACAATGCCTTGCTAAAATATCCTTTTTGACCCTATCCTAACAGACTTTATTTTATTTGACTTTTGGAGAAAGTGAGAAAGTAGCAAATATTTGTTTTGTAAAAGGGCACTGATAACAGACTTTCAACAAATAATCTAGAAATAACTACAACTACCATAAAAATATGAGGCTGTGGGGATGGTTTTTCTTTAGCAAGGGAAATAAAAGTTTATGAGAAAATGGAAGAGTGTCCATTGCTAGTCCTCAAGTGCCAGTTTGCTGTGTTTTAAATGTGTCAAACCTTCAATCTGAATCATTGTTACTGACTGTTCATGTGTCTTGTTTTTTACTTCCCCAGGACTCCAAGTTTGACGATTTGCTCCTGCTTAAGATCCATTTTTAATTGCGTACATCTGGCAATAAAATTTATTCTAAAATCAACTTTGTATTTGAAATGTATTGTTGATGTGCTCAATCTCTTAATAAGCAAAACAAATTCACAGCATAATACCTCTTGAGTATCAAAATGAAACACATTTTAAACATACTTTGTTATATTGCATTTGTTTTGTACAGCTTTTGAGTAGAGGTAACTGGTTTCAGTGTGCAGTTCTAACTCATACTAAAACCACCTGCAGTTGCAAAGCATGAATGGTTTACAGCATGCGCAGACATTTGCAGAGCTCAAATTTATTCTTGATACCACAATAGGGAACTTATAAGGGACTTTGACATAGTTTGTTTTCTATAATGAATTCACAACTGGACACGGCTCTGCTTTTACAGTCAAGTTTATTCTGATGATCTGATTAAAAAGGAGCACTGCACCCACTGAACATTTTTTTGTTGTGTTAAACTGTGTGTTTGTAGAATAAAAAAAACAAATTCTCTTCTTTCAACAATAGGGAAAATGCCAAATAATAAAGAACGTTATTTTCCAACAGATTAAGAGACCAGCGGTGATTTTGAATTACAGATACTTTGGACTTTTAATAAATCATCGATCAAGTAAAAATGCTTCGACCAATAAGTTTAGTTTAATTTGGATAACACATTGACTCAACTTGTTCATCACAGCAGAGAAAAAAATAAAGAGATGCATCTTTGATAGTCAAGATAGCCAGCCTTCAAAGTCAGAAACAGCTGCAAATTATGATAAAATGAGTGCCTTAAAAAAATTTCAAGAACTGCGGCGTCATTGTGAGTCAGAAGAAGAATCTTTAACGTCTGTGCTTTCCGTTGCCTCGCTGACTTCACTCAACTCCTTGCTCTCTCCTCCACTGTCTCTCTCGCTTTCTCTCTCTTGTTCGCCGGAGCCTGATGGGCTCTGGCCAGATGTTGCTTCTTGACTCGACACGCGAACGCCAGGCTTCCTCAGCTGCACGAAAATGATAAAAAAAGAAGCAAAATTTACACACACCAAAAAAATTATCTCAATTAAGAGCAAATAAAGGAATGTCAAAGAAGTATAAAGGAGGACATTTACAGATTCTAATTCACCTCATCGGCCATGTGAGCCAGGTCTCTCTTCATGGCGTAGGCATCTTCTCCGTCTGCATAATATTTTGGTTCGACTTCACTGATCCTGAAGAGAGACGAGATAAAACTTTAGCTTATATAAAGTCAAAATCAATAAATTATATTCTTGAAAGACTTATTCATTGCAGTAACATAATTCAGCAAGTGAAATAAATACATAGCAATTACACAGTGATGTTTTAAAGCCTTTCTTCCTGATAATTATGATTTTTTTTTGTATACATCTGATGAAAACATTTAAGGTTATAGTATTGTTTTTAGTCCAATAAAAAATGAAGTCAAAAATGTTTGCTTAGTAAAAACTAATAATCACTTAAAAATGTTATTTTCTAAGGCTTAATATCTCACATGACATAAAAAAAGCTTACTGAAACTTGAGGGTGTTGGAGTACAGGTGTAGAGCTGCTCGGTTGCTGCAGTGGGGAAAAAAAAAACAAAACAAAAAAAAACAAAACCCATCAGTAATGTTAACAATCTGGAAGAACAAAAATACCTTACATACACCTGACCATAAGAAAACCAGTTTGACTGTAGCCCCCTAGATGTTGAAAGTTACCTTTTGCGAACGTGAAGTGAGACATATTTAGCGTTAAAGTTTTCTATCATGGCCCGGCTCGCCTGGTCCATCAACTTCTGGGCCAGACCGAGACGTCTGTGGGATCGCTTCACTGCCTGCAAGATGCAAACCAGGTCAGACACAGATTTCTCAGTGAGGTCCAAAATAAAACGAAGTATCTTTACTCAAACTCACCAATGAAGTAATATGTCCATGAGGTACATCATCAGGGTCCTCTTCCCTAAAAAAAAAAATAAATTAGTTTTGATGAGTGAATTTTACAGCCAAATTCAGTTTGGTTCAGGATTTGCACAACACCAATATTTACAATTTGCATATTTTTTTTAATCATAGTTATTAAAGCAACCTGGACTCCCCTAACACTTCAACTGTGCCACTGTAATTTAAGTTATAATCATCACAAATATCAAAATAAACCCTTGAAAATCAGTGCTTCATTTTATGAGTGGATTTTCTGAAATTTACATTTTCATATTCTAATTTACTGAGATGCATCCATAATTGAGGTCAGATACTCACATTTTTGCCAGCACATATCCAACAATTTTACCATTTTCGTCCTCTGCTATATAGGAAAGCTAAATGAAAGGAAGACAGAGAGTGAAACAATTAAATGCTGTCAGGCTTTCAGGACAAAGTAGCAGAGGCGAAATGAGACAGAAGCAGCACCTGAGGCCAGGATAATCCGTGATAGAAGTAGTATTTCATCTGGTAGTTTTCTGGGAGACACAACAGGTTACAGTGCTGCATGTTCATAAGGTCCTCCGGCTGAAACAGATAAAACAACCACCGCAAAAGTCCATTACAAAGGAGGAAAACGGCCGAAATTTGCAAGAGCAGCAGTTAGCTTAGCTTTTACAGGTAGTTAAACAGCGTGGCTGATATGGGATTCCTGTGTGCTTACCCTGGCGTTTCGTATATTCATTTTGTTGCTTGAAATTTAGTAAAGCTTCCGAAAAAAAGTTTTTAATTTACACTATTTCCAATGAGCGTTTAATAACAAACTACATGAGAGAATTTAAAAGACCCGGCGCACTTGCTAACTGAATCAAACAGCTAGCATGAAACGAAGGAGGAAAGACGTAAACACTTCCGGTGAAAATGTGTCCCGACTTCACAATAAAAGCCTTTGATGCACTTTTATTTTATTGTGACAAATACCAACAATTCATGGTGAGGTAACTTTGTAGATTTCCATGATTACCTCTTATTTGTCTAAAAGCAAAGGCAAAGACAAAAACGATCAGAAATATTACAAACTTCAAATATTTAAAACGAGAGTCTATAAGAAAATATACAACATTTAACTTTACAGAATTGGTATTCTTTCCCATCATACATTAACTACAAATATTTTTGTTTTAACTGAACACAGACAACAGAATAAGAATAAATAAAATGGAATGAGATGCAGCATCATAGTTTTCCCCTGATTGGCAGTTTGAAATGTCAGATTTTAATTTTTTTTGTTTTTACCCTTTTCTTTATACATCCAAACTAATAACATTAAACATCTGTAGTCTAAAAGCAGATCAATGAGAAGCCTGTACTTCCATGAATAAAACATTTAAAAAAATTTAAAAAACATTTTCTCATGGGGATGAGATGTTTTAAACCAGAAGGACATCCACATATTTATGTCATCCTTAAAAGGGTGAAATTACACACAAGTGTGTGGCATCAGATGCACATCATGAGAACATTTTTACTCTGCATTTAGAAGATTTGCTGACTGTCGAAACGAGATGTCAGATCATATAGGCTCAAATGACTTCGTATTTACAACATACTTTCCGTTATTGCAGTCGTGTAATTAGTAATTACAATTTTCTTTGCATGCTTAGGCCTGATAAACAAGTAAATAAAATTTTCCTAACGCTCAACCTGCAGGGACACGGTCCCTCAGGTAAACTTCTATCCAATCAGCAGCTTTATGCAAATAGCAGCTGCAGGTGCCATGAGGGAAGGGAGAAGTGAGGCAACGTCTTTACTCTGCGGTAGCGACAACATTTCAGCGTGAATTTTATCCAGATGAAGATGGAAACCTTTCTGACTCTGTGACATCTGTGACACCAGACAAAAGAAGTCGGGCTATTTTTTTGATTGTCGACTGAATTCAGATTGTTGGCACCGACCTGTTGTTGTTTTCTCAAAGGGGCGAAAGTTATGGATGCGGACGGCGGTCGGGAACGAATTGTTTGCGGACATTTCGGGTGAATGGAAACACAGATGGAGACCGACCTGAGACTGGAGTCAAGTTTGTGGGTCGGGAATAAGAGATACCTGGCTGTCCTGACAGGCTGGCATCTCAAATGGACCGAGGCGGACAAGAAGAACCGCGATAAGAAAACAGGTGAGTGATCCTGTTGCTCTGAACCAGGAGGCACAAACCGTGACATCCTTTATCCAAGGCCTATAGATCACAGAATAAACAGCTATCTCCTATTTAAAATTATTCTTACTTATAATAATTTACTATTAGTCTTTCAAAGACTTAAAGGTTTTACACTGACAACAGCTTTTAAGGTGCAGACAGGGAGTGCTTTAATTAAGTCCTTTCAAAAAGGTGAAGAACAAGTTGAGCAGCACCAGCATGTCATAAAACAAGTTTACTGAAAACAGGCTGGAAAACACACTCACACTCACGCACACACGCCTCCTGACACATGAGCTTAGGCTGAGATAGGCTGTATATATAACAAATATCTGGCAGTTATTGAATATCACTCATCATCATTATAATAATAAAAAGAACTAATTCCAGAGAATAGGGGAAAAAAAAGGAAATATAAGGTGGTTTCTCCCTGAACACATCCCAATCCAGGTCAAAAACAAGAAAAGAAAAAATTGTAGAAATCCAGTCCCTATACACAGTAATGCTGCACATACTTACATCCACCCATCCACACACATCCCAAAACAGAAAGAGAACGACAATAATAATATAAGAGAAATATATAATTAAAGAAGTAATAAAAAATGAAAAAAGATAGAAGTAAAAAGGGCCTACAAATAATTCCATTTGCGTTTGTATCAGGGAGAAAAACAATGGTGCCAACTAAAAATAGGAAAGGTCACCAAGTTTCCATAAATTTCCCTTATGTGAGAATCTGAGTTTTCCATTTTCAGGCTTCAGAGTGCTTCCCTCACCCACTGTTCAGGAGATGGAGAGATGCTCAATTTCCACTTAAATAAAATAAGCCATGGTGATTCAATTTATATTAGGAAGAACTATCCAAACCAACCTGTCCAAATGTGAAAAAAAAAGTTTTTTTTATTTAAAACATGAATTAAACGTGATTGATCTATTTTTTGGTTCAGTTTCACTAGTCCCAACATGATCCTATTACTGTCTGGTCTATAAACTTATTTACTTGAACAGAAGTAAATAACATGAGGGGTCATAAACAGCAACACATTATGCCCCCCATCTAAAAATCATCTTTTAGTCTAGAAAGGATTACAAAGACTTGCTATGTGGCTGAATAACAGCAGAGTGGGGTAAAATTCCTTCACAGCATTTTAAATGTTAGTTTAAACAAAGAGTGTCATTAGCAGGTGTTGGGCTGAGGGGCTTTTTTCTAATAAAAATAAAATAAACATCGGAAAACAGTTTTTGTACTTTCTCTAGTTATGTTTGTGTGATTTTGCGATTTGCTTGATGACCTGAAACAACTGAAAGGGACAAAAAGGCAAAAGCAGAAGAAATCTGTAAGGGAGAAATTATTTCTTTTAATAAGCTTTTACTGAGAAAATGAAAAGATAAACTGCTGTCTGCAGAAAATTTAACCTAAAAAAAAAATCCACATTATTTAACACAATTCAAAGTTATTATAATTCATACAAGTCAAAAATCAGTTGACTTCTTGACTTATTATTAACAAGTAGAGTGAACAACACTGACCTAATCTGTTGTGTTTATGCTGGTCAGGCAACATACTCTGCGTGCCGTTTAAACAAACAAAGGCTCAATTCTAATCATATTTATCTAGTATACACCAGGAAGGCACTCAGACCAGCAAAACCCCTATGAAAATGAAGTGGCTTGACAAGAATCAGCTTTCATTACAATCACACTATAGTTTTTCCAGTATCCATTTTGTTACAATGTAGTAAAATCCAGGACGTATCATTGCTGTGGGAATTAAATACCTAAATGGGAAACATCCGTATTTAATACTCTTCATTACTTTGACAAGTACGGACTCAATAAGTTTGAGATCAGTTTGGGATTTTCATCACACCCGTTCTGTCACTCAGTTTCAGTTCCTGTGGCCGAGGTGGTTGGAGTGGAGGAGGGACGGGTGGAGGTTCTGCCTCACAAGTCTGTGGAGGACACAGATAGAGACTTCACAGGTATAAATACTCATTACACAGCCACAATTTAATAATAAGAACGTGCTATACTGTAATCGGATCTGTTGTTTTAGCCTATTATCATAGTAGCGGTTGCATAATACTGCAGCTAAAACATTTATTTACTTATCTGTCTACAGTTTTCTATGTAAAGCGTAGCAACAGCAGGACTTCCTCTGGGCTGCTGTGGAGACTGGGCCGGACCCAGTTCACCTGTCCCAGTCGGGTCCTCAGAGACCAGTGGACGAAACACCTACGGACAGCCCTAAAGACACACAGTGAGGGGAGATTTTCCATTTAAAATATTGCTGAATCTCAAGCCTGTAGCTACTTGTACCATCCTAAATGCGTTTTTCAGGTCCTCTCCGTCCACACAGGCTGCTGGTGTTCATCAACCCATTTGGAGGAAAGAAAAAAGGAAGGCAGATCTACCACTCACTGGTTGCCCCTGTGTTTGAGCTGGCTGGCATCAGCTCCCGTGTAATAGGTAAACACTGTTATTGATAAAGTTCATACCCCTTTAACTTTTTCCCATTTTGTCACTTTACAGTCACAAGCTTTATGTATATATATATATAAATCAAGTGGTTAACAGCTCAGGTGGGCAAATCTGTTGACGTGAAAAACAGATTTATTTGAACTACAAAAATCTCTGAAGCTTGGACCCTGCCACTCTTTTAATTTTTTAATTTAAATAGTTTTCCTATGCCCTGCGACAGACTGGTGACCTGTCCAGGGTATACCCCACCTCTTGCCTGAAACGTTCACTGCAGATAGATACCAGCATCCCTCCCGATCCACTAGAGACAAGGGTGTAATAAAATGGATGGATGAATAGTTTTTCTATCAGATAACTTCCTCAAGGAGTACAAAGAAGTTTGTGCTTTGACGTGACAACAATCCGTATCTTTTAATCTATCCTCTGTCTGACCCGCTTAACTCCTAAACCAGTTTTCAGCTGCCTTTATTTTTTTTGTTTTAGTGACTGAACGAGCCAACCAGGCCAGAGACCACCTCCTTAAGAAAGACTTGACGGGATTTGATGGGTGAGTGCCGTCAGTATTTTGATGTGTGATAAGAGATTGTTACAAAGGCTTCACAGAAACTCTTGCGTTTGCTTTTGACAGTGTGGTGTGTGTTGGCGGCGATGGCATGTTCAGTGAAATACTTCACGGTGTGATTGGGAGGATGCAGCAAGAGGCAGGCCTTTGTGAGAACGATCCTTCGGTCACTCTGCAGCCCTGTCCACTCCACATTGGGATCATCCCTGCAGGTAATTGTTGGAATGTGTTCATAAAGTAGTATGCGTTACGGATGTGAATCCAAAAAGCTCATTCCTGGTTGTCTTATTGTAGGCTCCACAGACTGCGTGTGCTACACCACAGTGGGAGTGATCGACCCCGTTACCTCATCTTTGCACATTGTCATTGGTGAGGAAAGGTTTGCGTTACAAGAGATCCCTGTTCTGTCAAATTTTAGCCCAGCTTAAATAATTCTGCCATCTTTCAGGAGATTCTCAGCCTCTGGACGTGTGTTCAGTTCATCACGGTCCCGGTCAGGTGCGATACTCCGTGTCTCTGGTGGGCTATGGCTTTTATGGCGATGTGCTAGCCGAGAGCGAAAAACACCGCTGGATGGGACCCTTCAGATACGACTACTCAGGTCAAACAGAGATCCTTAGTGAAGAGAACAAAAAATTATTGCGTGGCCGAATTAAAAGAGCTCTGTTTTTCATCTCCTCAGTGAGGCTGATTGCTGCAACCTGACCACAACTTCCCTTATAGAGCATTTTATGCAATACAACTGCTATGTTCTCTCTTTCATATTTTTCTTGTGCTATGCACTTCTTCTCTTTTATTTAGGTGCAGTGGCGTTTCTGAGCAACAGAAGCTACAGGGGGACAGTGCAGTATCTGCCAGCCGACCCACTGATGTCCAGCCCAAGAGATAAGACTCGCTGTTTGTCCGGGTAAAACACCAACTTCTGTTAGGCAATTATATGAACAATTACATGCAATGTTTTAATAAAGAAAGAAGTAAAGAAAGTCACAGTGGTTTGACACTTTAAAACATTGAAGTAATTCAGGCCAGTAGTTGTGTTACTGTAATTCTTCTATTGTTTAAAGAAATAAGTTCTCAACTAAACACTGTTAAAACATGCAAATCATTATGCACATATACATTATGATACCTATTTTTTAAGTCAGAAAATTATCCAAAAGGAGGCATTTGAAAGTGCAGAGATAATGGTGCCTCATTGAAATCATGATGCATTCACAAAGTTGTTCAAATTTCAAGCTGTGGGATGTGAAATGTTTGAAAATTCAATCATTTCAAAACTTCTGTGACAGCCATCCTGTTTAATTAAAGTGGAAAACAAATGCATTTATTAGAGGAAACAATCTAAGAAAAATATGCAATAACCTGATTGCATATGTATACATACACCCTGAAGCTATTTGCTTAAGCACCTTTTAACTTACTTTCAGTAGTCAGTCTTCTTGAGGTAACACCTGTTGTAGAAAGTGGGATTAACTGTAAGTAAAGTTGCAGTTATTCTACGTTCGGCTTTCTGTTTTAGCAATGGTTACTTGCATCCTTTTGCTTAATCTGGAGTTTGCAAAGAGGCTGCAAATTTGTTATTCGGGGAAAGGAAGCAAAATACATTATGAAGGCGGGAAGCAATATGTGGGCAAAAGTCACAAGAAGTGGACATTTCACCAAAACTGATGGAAAGAATAGACTAAAACTGGTCAGGATGGCCACCTAAAGCAACAGTGAAGGAGTAAAAGGAAATACAAACAAGTTTTGGTTTTATTGTACATGTGACAACAATCTCCTGCACTTTCCATATGTCTGGTCTGAGGAGTTTCTAAAGAAAACAGACATGACAAATTTTTTCCAGAATGTTATGGGAGAATGTGAAACCCAAGGCATCTGAGCCAAAAGATAAGCTTAACATAAACGACATATCACAAAACAAACACCCCACCCAAAGTGAAACATGGTGATGGCAGCATCATTGTCTGGGGTTGAGCTTGTGAAGGTGGATGAAGTTATGAGTGGTTATTAGTAACAGTCTGTGTTGACCCAGAGCTTCAGTTGTCTGTTTGAGACTCACAATGAAGTCTGATTTTACTTATTTGTATTGAAGCATGCATGCAAATCAACAAAATAATGCTGGCATAAGGGAAAATGTAAGATTTGGAACCCTCCCTCCTGAACTAAAGTTAACAGAACATCTGTGAGGTCTACTTTAGGCTGTGAACATCAGTTGTCCTCACTATCATATAGTATCAAAAGTAGGATGCTGAAGAAGAAAACTGAATGTGAAAAGATGAAAAATCAGATTGAAGGTGTACACACTGATTTTTCCAAGTTATTGCAGCTTTTTTTAATGTGATTTTTTTATTATTATTTCTAACAAATGCTTGTTTTTAGCAAGTTAGTAATTGTAAAGGATTACTCCACATTCTATTTGGAAAATATATTTATCATGATCTAATTTTTTACTCTACAAAACCCTGGCATTTTAACTAGGGTGTATTTACTTTTGAGCGCCACTGTGCTTTCCCTTCTGCCTTTGTGTGCATCCTAATCTAAGTTATCTGAGAATGTGGATGGTGATGATTTGTTGTAACGCTAAACTCCTTTAATTAGAAGATTAGAAAGCATGCATGTGGTCTGTGGACGAAAAAAGAAATCGCCAAGAGTCTTAGCTTGGGACATTGTAACTGCTACCCCCTGTACCTGGGACTCAGGTGTTGGGTGCATCTTAAGGAGGGTGGGAACTATGACCGTTGGAACTTGATCTAGATGAAATGTGAGACTCGGCCTAGTGTTGGGCTCGGAGTATCCACTTCTGCCTTTGTCTAAGCAAGCGGCCTCTGGCTGCCAACAAATTTTTTAGGACAGCTTTTATGAGCATGCATCAGACTTTAGGAGCTCTTTAAAACTCTCATTGTGGTTATGTGTCCTTAGGTGCGGTGTTTGCGCCAAAAGCACCGAGAGACTTTTCACAAACTCTTCAGATTCTGGCTCCCTGTACAGCTCCAACTCTGGTCCGTTCAGTAATCACTCGGAAGGTAAAAAAAGACAACAACATTGTTTTACACCATGTAGTGACAGTTTACTGAAAACTTACTGACTCCTGTCATTATTTAAGTTATCTCTATATATTGTATAAATATATTTACTTGTACGGCCATATTTAAGAAATTAAAATGTGTTTTAGTGAGGCTCATTTTTCAAAACAACCTCTAAATTTTCATCAAGCCCACATTTCTTGATTTTAATCTTAAGTGTTGTGGTTTCAATACCTGTGGACAGAAAATTATGATAATTAACAGAAATGAAGAATTAAAAACAATCTGTCTGTAAGCAGTCAATCAATGCACATCACACTGATTGAGAGTTAGTGAAGTAAGGGAATTTATATCTATCTATCTATCTATCTATCTATCTATCTATCTATCTATCTATCTATCTATCTATCTATCTATCTATC
>CAEFZX010029282.1:0-45596 GCA_903066825.1 Alfaro cultratus
AAACGGCAGGCTTCGCGCAGTCATATATCCCAGCATGCACCGCGCGCTTCTTCTTCTACGGTGGAAAATGAAGTCGGAGGCTGCTTACCGTAGTTGGGAGACCTTTTGTGGCTCAATATTGGTCCATATATAAGGCGCACCGGATTATAAGGCGCACTGTTGGCTTTTGAGAAAATTTAACGTTTTTATGTGCGCCTTATAGTGCGGAAAATACGGTATGTCAAATTTATTTATATAGCACTTTAAAAACTGCACCAAAGTGCTGTACAAGAAAGACAGTAACACTAATTGACAAAACAGAGTATCAGACACTGCTTCAAATAAAAGCCAAAGAATAAAAATGAGTTTTAAGAAGCGATTTAAAATGATCCAGGCTGTGGGCAGATTTAATTTGGAAAGGTAAATTGTTCCATAGAATCGGAGCAACAACAGAAAAAGCCCGATCTCCTTTGCTCTTAAGTCGGGTCCGAGGAACTGTCAGTAATAGTTGATTATTTGACCGTAGGGTTCTAGACACAGACTGAAATTTTAAAAGGTCGCGAAGATAAGGAGGAGCTAATTCATTTAAAACTTTATAAGTTAATAAAAGAATCTTAAAACCTATTCGATAAAAGACGGGCAGCCAGTGTACAGTGTCTTTAATCTACAATTAAAGAATTGATTACAAAGTAAGTTAAAATAGCCCAGCCGTAGCAGGTTCTATCATTTTTACCACCATGCCTCCAGTTTATTCCTTCAGGCTCAGACTCTCTTCTCTCCCCTGAGCCTCCTGTGCCGCTCAGTCTATCTCTCTCTGTCTGTTTGTGAGCGTGTTTGTGTGTCGTGGGTGTGGCACATCTTTCACTCTCCTCGCTCTCTGGCTGCTCATCAGCCTGCACACCAGCAATCCGTCTCCCTCTCAGCCCTGCAGTATATCAAACCCGGTTCTTCCACCTTTCATCGCCAGCTCGTTCTTCCAGCCAGTGCGGATCATTGCTCGCCACCCGCTCTCACGCTCTTCTCCACACCTGCCAGTCAGTCATTCAGCCGCGCGCACATCCCGCTCCGCTCTGCTCTGTTTCACCAGCCCAGCACACTCCTCCAATCCCTGATGAAAAAATAAAACACAATAACATCTCTTGTTCTCTCCAGCCATCTGCGTTCAGTATTTTGCTGTTGTTCGTGTCACAATCCGATGAACTTTAATGTTCACCATTGATGAGACTGCTTCTTTCAATAGAGCAAGGTTATGAATCACTTAACAGTAGTGGCAGAGTTTCAGAGTGCAAAATACAAAAACTAACCTGAAATTATTATTTATCTTTTCCACATTGGCTTCTCTGTGTTTCTGATTGCTGCAGGACCTCCTGGTTCCCCTCAGGGTCTTCTAGTGAAATCCATTACTGACACTACAGTGCAGCTGTCCTGGAGCTCTGGACCAGACAACCACAGTCCCATCACCATGTACATGGTTCAAGCTCGGACCCCCTTCTCTATTGGCTGGCAGACAGTGAAGACAGGTAAATTACTCTGTATTAAAAACATTAATATTAGAGGTGAGGCTCAATTAATTGAATTAATTGCATCAGCTGTAATTTCTTAATTGCATTTTAATTGAAAACCATATGTCGACAAAAGTAACATTGTCAGTTCAAAAATCTTTTTTGCTTCTGAATTTTTGAATAAATAGACAAAAAGCTCAAGAAAAAAGGCATTTGTTTTTAACCTGTTATTTAGTTTCTTCAACCATCAGATCGGTGCAACATGATATAATACACATTAAGTGCTTCAGGAACTCCTTGATGCATATATAGATGCATAATTAGCGTTGATATAGATAGATGCTTTTTTAAGCTTGAATAGCTTCACTTGTAGGCTAACTCAGTTTAGCACAAATTGAACACAACAATATTCCAGTAGTTGCTTAAGCAAAATGAACCCTCAACGGGCCCAGAACATTGGTTTGGTTGTCCATCGCTGTTGTTTGCAGATGTTGCTTGTGTAAAAAAATAAAATAAAGTATTTGTGTTAAACTCTTTAACACATTAAATGTATGTAGGTAAATAATCAAAATTACTGTGTAAAAGACACACACAGCCCAACTTAAAATAGGTTTTATACATAGAATTGTAGCTGGCGTCCGAGCTACCTAGCTGGCCAACAAACCTCGGTTTGAATCAGGAATAGTTTTTAGGTGAATTTGTTAGGTTGTGTATTTATGGTGAGTCTTACCAAAGGGAGATATTTTTCTATTAATAAAAACCTGCTGTACCTTGACACATTAATGTGGCCAAGCTAGTTCCATGAGAGCAGCATCAAACAATGTGTTTACATCTGAATGTGGTTGAATGTAAGAGTAGCCTTTAGATTATAGCAAAATTTTAGTTTAACGTCAGGATGTGTCTTTAAAGCTTATAGACAAGGAGTCCAGAAGACTGTAATGTGTTTTTTTTTTTTTTTTTTTTATCATAGCAGCAAAACAAAAAAACACAAAAAGTCCCAACTTCTCTAAGTGAGTTAAACTCTCATCATTGCCACCATCTTTGCATAGCTTTGGGTTGGAGTGCTTGGGACAGTTTCTTCATCAACTCATTTTATGTTGAGGCACTTAAAAAGATTTATGTCTTCATCGAAATAACATTTCTAATTGCCTGTTGAAGGGGTCTAGATGGTCTAAACACTGCACCACATATTGGAGAATTAAAATAGCATTTTTGGAGTTCTTGAGATGACAGAAAAAATAATTAGATTTTTTAAATATATTTAATCTTAAGTACTTCCACTGAACAAGTGTTGGAAGATGTTTAGCTCCAACCTGTCAGTCATATTAATTAAACTGACCACAATAGGCTTTTGATTTTGTTTAGTTAAATGCAGTGACACTCTGTCAATGGAAAAGTTTTAAATTATGAACAACTGTCAGCTTTTCAGACTGACGTCGCTATTCTTTTTTTAAAATTATTTTAATGCAGTTGTTTCAAATATTCCTTAAAAAAATTTAATACAAGCACCTATCAATTCTTAATTCTTTCATTCTAGTTCCTGATTCTGTGCTTGGACAGATGATGCATGCAACTGTGAAAGATTTGAGCCCCTGGGTGGAATATGAATTTAGGGTGGTGGCGATCAACAGTGTTGGTGTTGGAGAACCCAGCATGCCGTCAAAACGGATCCGAACCAAAGCAGCAGGTACTCTGTCGGCTTGTTATGTCTCTTCATAGAAAATTAAGCAGCCCCCATGTGGAAAATTACCTGTTTGATTTAGCTTTGCATCTCATTGCGTTCTTTGCGCAAATCTATTGTTCATGTTATTGTTCATGCCAGCTCTTTGTTTCACTCAGAAAATGAAAATGAGGCGACATGAAATTCCACTTAATTGCCGTAAGCGGCCCAGACGAATGTAGAAACAAGCATTCTGGAACGTGTAGTGTTAATTATTTTAGTGGCAGACAGAACTGTGACATCCACCATGAGGAAGCAACACAAAGAACTCCTATTGGATGTAAGAGAATTTTATCCACCTGGTTGGATCAGAGGAAGAAGTGTCCTGCTGGAAGCTACATATCCGGGATCCAACTAAATCTAGACTTTTCAATTCAGAGTTTTTCTGATTTTGCAGTTTGGGTCACATAAATGTTCCAAATCATCAAACAAATGCTACATCAGACAAAGAAACATGTGTAAATATAAAAAACAGTGTTGAAATCATGGTTTTATTTGCTATGGGGAAAAGTTATTTTATTGTTGAATTTCCTTTGATTGTCTGGCATAATTTGGTGCTTTTTAGGTTACATTCACACAAGTCTTTTTATCCGCTTGTTTGGTTCGGACCAAAAACGGTCTTTATGTCTTTTGTTTTGTGTGGTGTGCCTTCACAATGTGTAAGTAAGCTGTATGGAAACAGCGTTGGTATCCTACATGCTAGTTTGAACCAAACTGGTTAAAACCAGTTCATTCATGATTTAACAAGATGGGCATTTACAGTTTCACAAAGGACCAGGTTAGTTCAGGAAACTGTTTTATCGTAATAAACAAAATCATCATCTGAAGCCTGTATTCTGTATTTACTCTTATTATCTTTGTCTAATATTAAAATTGGTTTGCTGCTTTGAAACTATTAACAACTGCTGCATTTCCATTATAATTGTGTGCAAAACTGTTTTATCCTGCTAATGTAGAAAAAACACAATTTTGCAATTGCAGTGTTACCATTGAATAAGAGATGGAATTAAATTCATATGTGAATAAGTTAGTCATTAAAGCATGCCACACCATTATTCTCCTACCACTTCCTGCCATCTTCGTTGTGGTTTCTGACAGTAGTAACATCCAGTTGTTGATCATGTGACTCGTGTGATGCTAAAAAAATAAAAGTTCCCATTGGAGTTTTGCAAAAGACACTAATATCAATACAGCCAAAAAATCACCTCATCCTACAGCAAAAACTTATCAAAAAACTTATACTTTCAAAAATAGCTGTTTTTTCATTAAGTGAATTTATTTTTGTAATTCCAATTTGCACAATTATATGGCTGATGGAAATGCAGCTAACAACAGCAAACCACTTTTTCTCCAGCTTTGTAACTAAACTGTTTTTACTTCTAACAGAAAATCAAGCACCTGCCCCTGTTGATGATTATGTTTCCTTTTTTTCCTGTTCAGCTCCCAGGGTTGCGCCGGTTAATGTGAGTGGCGGCGGGGGAGCTCGAGGAGAGCTTGTCATTACGTGGGAGGTGAGTGGATGATTTTTGACCGAGTGTTCGCTGTGGCAGAGTGTCCTCCCTTTGATGGGAGATGAACTCTGGCAGAGTTACTGTTCGTGCGGTGGACCAGCTTTGGGTGCTACTGCTTTTTAATTAAAAGCGGAGCCTTTTCTGATTTGCTGCCTGCTGACTCCCTGTCTCGCGTAAATCTAAATGAGGATGGCAAACCTGAGCCAGTTACAGCGGGTAAATCTGAACTTTGGTGACGACTTTACGTTTTGTGGATCATTCAGTCCCTTAGAAAAGTATTTATATCCCTTAAAGGTAGCGGCAGTTTAAAGACAAGAACAACATGTGTGGTTAATGCAAAAGTATTCACAGTATGGAACTTTTTCCTCATTTTCTGCTAATGTGCCAAAAGCAGAACTAATTTTTAGCTTAGCACTTTAGCATCTCCGCTAACTTTGAAAACGTTTAGTTCACTTAGTTTGCTGTAGATCTATTTTTTCAGATGAATTATATTTTTCACTTGGCTCCTTTGTTAACTTACAGTTGAATGAAGTTCAGCATCTGTCATTCTTCAAGTAATTACACATTTATATTCATGCTCCTTTTCGAAGTTGGTGAAAACTGTTTACACAACATTTCCTTTTTCTCTTATGTTCCCCGTCCAATATCTGCAATGGAGTTAGTAAAAGTCAACAATAGTAAAGCTGAAAACATGAGTGAAATCCAAAGATTCACTTCCGATGAACCATGCAGGAAGGTGTGCAACACTGTTGAGGACAGTATGCTGTATTGCAATATCTGTTGTGTCGATGACATTGATAAGTTCAGCTTCGTGGATACAACTCATGCTTTGGGTATTCAAGGATCATATAGCATTTCTGTGCCTACTTTGTGTTCACATAAATCCAAATGGAAAGTATAAAGTTTTTGTGGTTTTAATTTGGCAAGTTGTTACAAATGTTTGAATGGTTTGGATGTTTCTCCAAGGTTGTGTTGGCAAAGGTTCTTGTAGAACCAAGCTCTCTAATTCACTTTGCACTCAGTTGCTTTGATCATAGGTGTTTATTTCTTTTCGTGTTCCCTCAGCCGGTTCCAGAGGAACAGCAGAGTGGAGAGGAATTTGGCTATCTCGTGGCTTTCCGCCCGCTCGGCAGCAGCACCTGGATCAAGACGGTGCTGGCCTCGGCCGACGTGTCCAGATACGTGTACAGGAATGACAGCGTCGCTCCACTGTCCCGTTTCGAAGCCACTGTGGGTGTGTACAACAGTGTGGGCGAGGGGCCGTTCAGTCGGATCGTGAAAGTGCTCTCTGCAGAGGAAGGTGAGGCATTTGCTCTGGAAACAGGAAGAATACACGATGAGGACAGAGATTCCAGAAGGGGTGTGGTTGTGCTGTTAACCAAGGCAATGCATAATTCATATATCTGTCCTCCACAGAGCCTTCTGCCGCTCCATCGAGAGTATGGGCTCATTCCATATCTGCCTCTGAGATTGAGGTGTACTGGGAACCAGTTCCTCCAAGGTCCAGCACTGAGAACATCATAGGGTATGAGGTATGAAGCAGAGCAAGGACTATTCAGAGCCAATCCCACAATGGCTGACCGTGTAATAAGCTTCCATATTTTGAGCATATCTGTGGAAGTCAGGGGTGTCCAAAGTGTGGCCCCTCAACTGCAGTTAAAGACTGATACAAGTTTGGACATATGGTTGATGCAGATGGAGACTTTTTATTTATAATCAAGGTAAAATTATTACCAACACAATTTCTGTACAATGGAAGAAGTACAACACAAAGTATTTGTCTTTTTTATAGCTAAAAAAGCTATAACTTATTATAAGCTTTTATAATAAGTGGAACCACACTTATCCAGACTTTTACTGATGCATCAAAGTCAGCTTTTATTTAATTTACTAAACTTAGCTAAATATTAGCAAATATTTTTGATAGAAAGTGATAAATCTTGATCTTATAACCGATAATAAATTTTGCCAATCAAAGCCAAAAAGAATTGAAAACTGGACTCATTTCATTTAATACAGAAAAAAAAAATAAAAAAAAAAAATCTGAATTTGCAGTTTATATCTATGATGAATATTTTTGTAGAAGATAAAATATCCCGGAAATGATTGAGATAAAAAATAATATTGTCACTTTGATAGAACTGATATACTGATAATGGCCTAATAACGCAAGTTTACCCTCTGAAAGATGTTTAAACTTTAATTTTGTACAGAGCACTCCAAACTGGAACTGGAAGACATTTTAAATAAACTAAAACACAACAACCAAAAAAAAACAGTAAATAAAAAGGAAATAAAATCCACAAACAACTGAAACCATAAATACAATGGATCATGAAGTCGTAAACAAAATTTCTCTTCAAAAAGTATTAATCATCACAATAGAAATTATTGAGCTCATTTTAATGTATCATGCAAATTATTTTTTTTGTGACTATTGCAACAGATTTAAGGATGAAACACATACTGTTTCTTACAAAGCAAAACTTTGCTTGATTTTTGGATTTTTGTAGACTGGAGGTCTACAAAAATTGTTAAAAATGAAAAATAGAGGAATGTGTGAACATCATATATCATTCCCATCAACAACAGCCTCTCTGCTGAAGTGTAGCCGGGGGAAAACTGAGATAAAAATACCGTTTACTGCTGGAACCCAGATATCTTACTTTTGAGGCTATGCCCAGGTGGCCTGGCCTGTGCAGAGATGCATGGAGCCAACTACATTGTTATCCACATCTACTGTTGTAGGATGAGAGCAGAGCAGGCTTAAAATGGGAATTTCAATCAGTATATTTACTGCAATGACTTTCAATTTTTACAAACATTATTTTTTTGTTTATTCATGAGTGTATTCATTAAAGTGAATACACTCGTGAAAAAATAACGTCAGATGTTGCAGTACCTCCAGTTTTTCCTCTATTTTGCAGAAATCCACGCAAATCAACAGATCCCTGCATTTTTGGCACTAATGCATAGTTTTGAGTTTACTGCAAATTTTTTTGCAAAAATTATTAAAAAAAATATTGGGTTTAAGTGGTGCTAACACCCACCTGCAGGTGGCAGTATTTCTTATTTCTATTACACTGCTCACTGAACCTTACTTGATAAGGCTGAGTGAGCCTTATCAAGTAAGGCTCATTGATCTGCGATCAATATGGCAAAAAGTTGCATTTCATGTCATACATAAGCACAAGTATCACAAAGTTCTTTGCAAATATTTATAAAATAGCACCACAAAATCAGTGAATTTGATTGCAAAAAAATTGCAAAAACATTCATAAAATCTTAGAGGGCCTGATGTTAATATAGTTCTCAGCAAAAATAATTATACCCTGTGAGAATTTTCCTATTAGCACATGTTTAAAGTACAAACTTCAAGGTGTTTTATTGGGAATTTTGTCATAAAATATGAAGTAGTGCATAAATGGCAGGAACAGTTTTTGCAAAAATAAAAATACAACATGTATTTCAATTTTGATGAATTTTCTAGATGCACTAAAAGACTTAACTGTATTTAGCCACACCCATCTTTCCTCAAAGATGGTCGCCTTCTCTGCCTTTGGTGCCAAAAACAGCCTGAGAACAGGATGTTGTAATTGTATAATTAGGATAATAATTCGCATCATTACTTTTCCACAAACAGGAAATTTGGTCTGACTTAACTTTAGACAGTGAGGAAAAAATGTGAATGTGTTTTTTTTTTTTTTTTTGGTGTATGTAAACTTCTGGTTTCAACTGTGCATTCTCAATAAAATCCATGACGTTTGTGGCTTTCAAATGACAAAATGTGACGATGTCCAAAGGGTATGAATACTTTTGCAAGGCACTACACTGACTGGGCACTTTTCACAAGTCATCACCTTCCTTCCTGAAGTCCTTGAAAATAAGTGAAATGGAAACTTTGTAAACTGAGGAAAGTGCAGGAATAACCTCCATCTGAGGCTCTGGGAGCTGTTCCTGAATCTCCCAGAAGAGGTTGAACAAGGAGAGTGAGACCTGAGCACTTCACCCATTCATTATGTTCTGTCCAAACACTTTACCAGAACTCACAGCCTGACGTACCTATTGTGTATCAGAGGCTTGTAGCGAAGAGGAAGAGAAAAATGGATGCCTGATTTGGTTGTTTTTCGGAGTCATTGTTTTCATCGTTTTAAATTTTAACTCGTTCACCTCTTTACAAAATACATAATGTGAAACCGGGAACAAGTAAAAAATACAACAGCAGATGCTACATGGATCAGCACCGTAACAATAGGAGTACTGTAGGTTAGGGGTCCCAGCCCATTCAACACCTGTGGAACCAGCGTGGGTGAGCTGCTGGACCAACACAACCAAACTGGCTGATCTGGAATAGATGCTTGTTGAAGAAGGGTGTGGCATAACGCAGGAAGAGTGAACAGCATTAGAAGCCAGATTGATGTGGTTGAGTTATAGTTCTTTTATTTGCTACTGTCAACTCAATAATTGTTGGGCGTTACATTACATGAGCCAGCACAATCAAACTAAAGTGACGCAGAACTGGATATGGGCTATAACTGTCATGCTCCTGAACCAGATCATGTTAGAAATGGTCTGGTTCTAACATGGTACTTTCTCCTTTACCCAGGAGAAAGTACTTTGCCCAGTACTTTCTCCTGGGTAAAGGAGAAAGTACTGGGCTGTTGCTTGGTGTCCACATTTTCTCTTTAGATAAGTTATTTTTGAGTTTTATTTAGAAATTAAGGTCCCGGAGTGCAGACATACAAAATGCTAGCCTGGCTGTTGCCTTCCTTCGCAAATCCACTTGATTCTCATCTTCCTTCAGTGTTCTGTCTGAAATTTCTCCCACTGAGTTCGATTTCTCCGGTTGAATTTCATCCAGGCCAATCAACAAACAGGATGAGGAGTTATGAATGATGATGTTGAATTTCTGCGCTGTTTTAGAATTGTAGTCTTCCTGTAGTTTATAGTTGTAATTTGGCAATGGCAGCGGAGGAATTGAACAAAGCCATTCAGTGCGTGTTGGCAAGACTTCCAAATATTGAGCAATTACAGTCGGAGCAAGAGGAATGTTAAAGACATTTTAATTGTGGCAAAGATGTCGTGGCCCTTCTGCCCTCTGGGTAGTTTACAGCGTACTTGCAATTTGTGGAAAGCTTTGTAGCATAGCTCCTTTCATGTTTGGCCAAACATTAGTGTTTGGGTAAAATCAGATCCAATCGTTTCAAACTTAAGCAGGGCCCACGCCTCCATTCAGCAATAGTGTCTCAAGGGTCCAGACTCTCTGTACGAAGAAAAGTGTAGAACAAGGATCTGGTTTTTATCAGGCTAACAAAATTCAGGTTCTAAGGGGAAGTTTCTGTAGTTTGTCATTACTGGGAGAGCCATGTCATTTGCTGGTGTTGTCTAAAATCAGCTTTGTGAAGATGGAGATTTAATTTTCCAGAAGGACCCATATTTCTGAGTAATAAATGTTCTCATAAGGAGAAAAGTAAGAAGAGTGCTCACTGGTTTTTCTGTGTTATCAATGAGGAACCATACAGCCATTTAACATATTCTTGTTGGAAAGGGTTTTTTTTGTAACGCTGGTCCAGGCAGTGTGGTTACATAATGTTACATCATTATTACTATGTGGAAGGGCATTTCTGCTCTCCAGAATGTGGCCCCATAAGCTGTTTGTTAAAAAAATGTTTTAACTGACTTTTCTCATTTCAAAAACAAAGAAAAAGCTATTTGCAGTTTACTTGGTTGGATTTTTTAAAGATATGTATGGTTTATGTCTTAAATGTTCAGTATTTGGCCTTTAGACATAGTAAGACACAGAAAATACCTTGCTGAGCACATCAAAATAAAGTAAGACTGCTTTGGACTTTATTCAGTATGTGAAGAACAACACACAGAAATATTGAGCCAAATTCACAAAAAGAAATACCCTCCATTGTACTGTACCTCTAATATCTCACAATAACATTTAAGTATGCAGCAAAAAAAAAGTAAAATCTTGTAAAGAACTAATTCTTCCATGTGGATGTTTAAAATCTTAGCAGAGGAGCAAAAACTGACCCGCTCTCTTCAGCCATTTCAGTTATTTTCCAAAGAGTCTGGAAAAGCAGCTATAATTGAAGTGCAGTGGGGAAAGAAACAGCCTAGATGAATGTGTTATCAGCAACTCCAGCCCTGCTGCTAATCTGCCTTTCCTGAGCAAGATGTCTGAGAACCTGCGTGCCTCCATCTGAATAAGTACCTGCTCTCATGCCATCTGTTTGACATTTCCTGTCTGCTCCCCCTATCTGGTGTTGAGGTCATAAATGATCTCCCTATAGATACCGATTTTGACACCCTCCTAATCCTCATACTCATGTTGTTCGCCTTATTACTGATTGCTTTAAGATTAAATATCATTTAGGAATTTGAAAATGTGACTTGGACTGCGTGAGGACTTGTGCTGCTACCATCCAGCGCTGATGTTTTTTCTTATTTTAAGAATCTGATACTGCTTTGCAATAAGAATGATAGTTTATGTATCTGATTTTAGAGGGAAAACATATTTTTACATTGTTCCCATAATTTTCTACTACAATTAGCCTTTTATCCAATAAAACATTACAAAAAAAGATTCAGGAGGTGTGTAAGGATGTGTAGTAACTGTGATTACTTTGATTCAGGTTCTCTTTTGGGAGGGAAGCTCTGAGCAGCGTGAAGCAGACAGAGTGCGGGTTACCGACAGCTCGGCGCTGCTCTCCGGTTTAAAGAGCAGTACGGTCTACCTGATCTCATTGAGAGCCCAGAACAGTGCCGGACTTGGACCCTCTAGCCCCTCCATCAGCGTCGCCACCAAGAAACCACGTGAGTGCACAGCAAACACCAGACAGGAATCCATCATCTTCTCATTGTTTTCTGCTCTTCACTTTTTCATTTATGACCAAACACTTAAAATCCCATCTGTCTGTAGAATTAACACATTACTGCAGGCTTCATAGAAGGTAGCTAACATATACTATCAACCAGAGAGGCTATCTACCAGGTAACTAACATACTGTATACTATCTACCAGGTAATTAATGTGATGGTCAACTAGCTAACAACTTGTCAGACTTCCAGTGGTATTTTTAAAAGAACTTGTATTCAGTTAACAAGGTATGTTTATTTTAGAACTATAAAATCTTCTTAAGGAAGAAAAAAAACAGCAGGCTTTTTCAAGTAATAAAAGCTTCTAAAAGGGCAGTAAAGTTTAGGCTGACTTATGCATGTGGTTCGTAGTTGCGATCCCTTTTTTCTTCTATCCTTTTTTTAATCCCAGCTGAAGTTTCAGAAAGAGGTCATATTTGTTCCTGATATGCAGAAATGAAATGGCTTCTTTGCCAAGTAATTTTCTGCCTCTCATGCTAACCTGTGCCCAAGACTGAAGCCACTTCCAGCTGGTATCTGAGAATCAGAAGTGGAGCATGCAGGAGAGGAACAAGCTGCTGGGGGTGATGTGAAAGTTGCAGAGTCAGATAGCATCACTTGGTGAAACAAGGCAACAGGTCCTGTGATGTTCAGTTTTAGGTTTTAGACATCATTCTCCCTGGAAACGGTTGATCCCCTCATTCAGGTGGACATTACATCGTCATGCAAAATATCCAGTGCTTCTGATCAGGTAGAGCAGTTTACATTTACAGTAGGATTATCACCTCTGTATGGCTAAAATAGTTTTAATAGAACTGGTGGTTTGACTCAATAAAATTTTTATGGCATTAATCACATTTTAATCGAAAACAATACATCAACAAAATAAGCAACATTCTCAATTGAAAAACTGTTTTTGTTGCTAAATTATTGAATAAGTAGAAGTATGAGTTCCACAACAGACATTTATTGTTTTTAATTAGTTATTTAGATTATTCAGCCATCAGATTGGTGCAAAGTGTTATTATACCCATTCAGCTTTGAACTGTTTCAGAAACAGTTGATCATTCATGGAACATTTTTGAAAAACTCCTTCCTAAATAATATGGACTGTGGATGCTGACGTTAGCATGAGATGCTATATTAGGATTCAATAGCTTAACTTTAAAACGATTTGCACACAACAATAGTCTTTTCCAGCATCCAATCAGATCACTTTTAAGCAGAAGTGGTCCAAGTGAAGCGACTTTGTCTTCTATTGCTGTTGTTTTCAGCTGTCGCTTGTGCGCCAGGTAAACCAACGTACCAGAAACACATAAATACAAAGGTTTCACTCAGAAATATTGTCTGTATAATTATGGTTCTTCCAAAAGTGAGAGCTTCTGTAGTGAAAGCAACTTTTGATTTGATCAATTTACAGCCTTACGAAAAAACAACTGCATATGACAAGATGCTCTCAGAACATTGCATTAAATCTTGATTCATTTTTGCACTCAAGGATGAATGTAAATTTTCTACTAAATGTGCATTTGGTTGTTTTCTGAAAGATTACAGGCTGATGGATGTAGGAAATGGAAAACCAGTTAATTGAAACAGAGGAAATGTAGATACATGTTATGAGTTTCTAGACTATTAGACAAATTTGGCAAAATGCAGGAGATCAATAAAGAAAAAAATACAATAATCGGCAGTGGTGTGACAGCTGTTACTACTTCAGATTTCTTTCTTTCTATTATGGAATGTACTTTCATACCTACTTTCACTTGATTAAAGTTCCTTTATGTAATCAGAGTTTTATATAAAGGAAAGAGCTTTCATCTTACTGACAGCAAGTCAGTAAGATGAAATCAAAGATTTCTCTTATTATATATTATTTTAATTACTGACCATGATTTGTTTCAGTCCTTTATGTCTGAATCAATGTTTATTTTGGTAATATTAAAAAGACTCGAGGAGCCAAGGTCTTAATGTCAAAAGGACCAGTGTGGAAGCTTTTGTTTTTCTGTTGCAGATTTGTTGGCAAGGGATCAGGTGAACTGAACCCATGAAAATATTTCTATCTCTGTTGATAGAAAAGCATAAAGGTCTTCTCGCCTTTCTACTTTCAAGGCAGACAGAACATGACAGAAGCTGGACCAGAATAAAAAAGGGATGCTTTAATAATTCTATTCTTCTCTTGTCTTTGAAAATGGACATGTTTCAAAATAAAGGAGGATTTTCTGAATATCTGTGGCATCTGAGGGGAAATGAGCAAAAATCTGAGGTCAGGTCAAAAGTTTTAATCGTATGAAAAAGATACGTGTATACACCTGCTTTTTGTGTCTCACATCTTAATATTTCATATCAAAGACATTTTATTTTGAAAGGTATGCAGAAAGAATAGAAAAAAAAACAGTTTTTAAATGATGAATTCATTAGTTAAAGGTAAAAGCTAATATAATAGGGCTTTATGTGGACATGGAACTGAACCTTAACTCCTAAGATTTTGCTCTGGCTTGAGGCAGTTCATGGCCATCCGAAGGCGAGTGAAGCTGTAAAGGAAAGATAGAAACACATTTGCCAAATAAGATCTGATGTTTTGAACTTTCCCATTCATGGGTGATTCTGTGCCTTACTTGAGAAAGTCCGAAGCTCCAGCATGGAGAGGAGAACTCTCCATTTTTTTCTGACTGCAGCCTCCATCTGGTTTGTTACAGCATGTGTATCTGACAAAATTATGTTTTGTGTAGCCTGGTTGATTTGTATCTGTCAAAATACATGTTGAGGATCCCTAGGTATTGTTGGAAAATATTCTGTGGACGGAAGAAACGTCCACAAAATTGAATTTGTTGATATGTGTGTGTTGTGTTAGCATTGATAGGATTTGTTGTTGCCACAAAGTATGATGAAACTAGTTGTTAGGATTGAGAGGCAGTTATCTGAAATCACATTGATTTCAGATAACTGAATCATGTTACCATTGAAAACCTGCATTTTGTATTTACACACCATATGTGTCTGATAATAAAGTCTATTGGACGATTTGAAACATTTGTGTGACATAAAAGCTAAATCATCAATAAAAATGTTAAATTGCTTTAGTCATAAGAAGTTGGAGTGAGGTTTAGAAACATGGGGAGTTTCTAGTGTTTCCACCAGAAACAATTTTCCAATTGCAGTGTTTTCATTCAATAAGAAATGCAGTGAAAATTGCATGTGAATAAGTTCATTTATGCAATAAATTATTAAAAATACCTGCAGCACCATCATCCTCCAACCACTTCTTGTTGTCTTTGTCTTTTCCTCCTGCGGTAACAACCAGCTGTTGATCACATGACTCGTGCAATTTACAAAGTGCATTAATTTTGATATAGCCAAGAAACCACCTCAACTTAGAGCAAAACCTTTTTTTTTTCTTTTTTTTAATCAAAAAACCTGAATTATTTTTTTTTCAAAGGTGCTGTGTTTCCATTAAGCAAATTTATTTTTGCAATTCTGATTTGTGCAATTATATGGTCAATGGAAACGCAGCTATTGAGATGATCATGGAAAAAAATATTCCAGAGTCAAAGGTGAGGCCATCTGTTCAATTGACAGGAAACCAACCACAGATTGGCTGGAAAACAGAAATGAAGATATTGAAAAGTCCAGAACCAAACCTGAGTGCAGCCCTATTAGATTACCTTAATGTTATTAAAACGGTGTAGACCAAAATTCCCCCACAATGATGTGAAAATCTAATACAGAAAACAACTAATTTATGTTGATGCTGCTAGGAAACGTGAAGCTACAAGCTAATGAAACATGGGGTGCAATAATTCCTTAAGTGACTGAGCACACAGATAGGACTGATATGATTCTGGGTTGAATGAAGACAAAAGAGGACTCTTACCATTCTCTTACCACTTGTTTTATTAAAAGCAGCGGTAACATTGGCAGGCGAGACCTCAAAGGTGAATAAAATAAAGCTTCACCTTTTTCTCTGTGCAGCACTACAAATGCTTTACTCCGAGTCCTTTCTATGACTGTAATTCCAGAGTTCAGCTATGCTTATTCAAGTTTTCAATGAGAGCTTACAAAACTTTCCAAGGTCCTGCTGTTTTTCCATCGCAGAATAATTCCTACATTTTTAGCTCTGAAACGGGTCTGTGTTTTTGATGCTCTTTTTAATGTCGCTTCTTAAATATTTAGACATTAAGCTGGCATTTAAAACATCTCAGATCAACATGCAAATGCAAAAGAATTTGTATAGCTGTTTCACGTTTTGTCACATTACAACTACAAGTTCTGTATTTACTGGGATTTTATGTGACAGACCAACAGAAAGTAGTAAATCTAAAAAAGATTGAGGATAACAAATCAGAAATGGTGTTGTGTGTATATTCCTCCCCTCTTTTCTCCAATACCATTCAACACCTGTAATTAGTAAATGGGTGTAGTTTTGGGTGTTTTCACTCCTGATAGTCTGGTAGATTTGGTTCACTTGGGGAACAAAACTACAACATGTTACATTTTCAATGTGAAATGAAGCAAACCCTATAAACAAATCTGACCTTTGTGGGAAACTAGCAAGAAGAAAAACATTGTTGAAAGAAAACTGAGAGGTCCCATTTGCAGTTTACCAAGTTTGAGTGCTATGGATTCTTTGTAAAGCTTCTGGATAATTTCACAGTTTTAAACAATACTGACAGAATCTGAGCACTACTGAAGTGCTTAATTGAAAAATGAGCCTATGAAGATATGATTGCTGCTTCATGGTGGGCTTTTAATGTTATCCCTTTTACTCAGTGGTTTCACAAATGAACAAAACTGATGGACAGAAGCACAATTTTTCTCTTTTACTTCAGTAAAAATCAGCTAAAAACTGATTTAATGCACTCCATGATTAAAAGATGGCCTACCGCAGAGGCAGGAAACACCATGGATAACATCGCTTTAGTCATTCATCCATCAACATTGTTTGTTATAATTTGCATATCTTGCAGCACCAAGCCAGCCTCCGGGGGCCATTGAGTGGAACCTGACCAATTCAAAGATCTTTCTGAAGTGGGAGCACGTCAAGGCGTCGCAGAACGAATCCGAGGTGACAGGATACAAGGTGAGTTTTTCCAGAGAAATGGGAGAAGTGTGGAAACAAACATGGCCTCTGCAGCTGTCATCTCAACAAATGGCTTTCTCATGGTGGAGGAGAAACGAACCTCAGCAACCTCAGTGTTGCAATATGGATTGGCTCTGTCTGGCCCCTTCAAAATTAAAAGATCTGTCCCTGATGATAAAACGAAGGGCGTCAGGCTGCAGAGAGAATTCAGCTTCTTCTAACCAATACAGCGCTGAATTACATTTGATCCACTTTGCATACTTTGTGTGGACGAAAACACAGTTTTTGATTATTCTTTTCACAATATATATTTCTTTTCCTGAGATATGCAGCCCCGGTCATTTAAAGATAAGCCTCCTGTGGAGCTGTGGTATAAGGAAGCACATATGCTGTAGATATGCCTCGTTTATTAAAAATGACAACTCCAAATCCCTGTATTTCTAATATGTTTTCATATTTTCCAAACTATGCATTCAATTTTCCATCTTCATGTTTCCTTTAAGGGTCAACACAGGACACTTTTATAACAAAGACACAGCGTGACTAAATGTCTTAAAATAATGCCAAAGGTCCTGTTTCATGTCCTCATCTTATTCACTGTTGACTCACTAGAACAAATTATGTCCTCAAAAGACATTTTGAAATCTTAAAAGGCTAAAAGAAGTGAGCATTTGAGCACCGTGACGTTTCTTACTTGAGAGTAGCCCTATTTGGGTCATTTTACAACTCCTATCTGGGTCAAATATGGATCGACCCAGCACTGGACTAGTTTAAGAAAATAGGGCTGGATTATGTTTTTGACAGAATTTACTGGATTAGGTTTTCTCAAAAAATAAGTCAAAGCGACTTAACATGATATTAATTGTAGCAAAAAGGGGGATGAAAAGACTTTTTCTTATACTTTTATGCAAATTTCAACAATAAATATGTTGTAAAGTTAACATACAGCTCACAATATCCGGATCTCTGGTTACATGACTGTTTTTTGGGAAACTCACTCTATAAATATATATTTTTTGTAAGGATCTCATAAATCTCACTTGTGAAACCTGAAGTCCATAAACTGATGTTTTCATGTTTAATGTTTTACTAATGCAAACCAGATTGAGACCTTTCGTGTTTTCACAAATCGGATGTTCCTTAATCTCAAACTGTGTTTTAAAAGAAAGATATTGTCATTTAAATTCAGTCCAAAATCATTAAAATTGATTTTAATTATTTTAAGAATTATTAAAATCATTAAAATAAATTGCTTTATTTCTGGACGAGTAGTGAGCATATTAAATAGTTTGAGAACTATTTAATATGATTTAGTACAATATGTGGGAACGGCACAAATTAGATTTTTGGGGGGCTGAAAAGATTGGAATTAGGCCTGGCATAAAAACATAAGATATAAGGTCGTATTTGCCTGCTGTGTGATCGTGGCCTAAATCTCATTCATGGACACATCAGTGTGTTAAGCTGGCAGCCAGTTAATATCTGATAGCCAGTTTTACCTCAGAATTACCAGATTTTAAGCTAACAGGTTTGCAAGACAGAATAAACTTTGACAAGGGTTTAACCGTAGTCCTGCCATGTTTTAGCATTTATTATTAGTGTAATTTTGTGGCATTAGAACTCATTACCCCCTGACATAACTGCCTGTTAGTGTGGACTTTCTGGGTAATTTTTTGTCAAAAAGTGAATCCAACTGAGCCACCACTAGCTTGAAGAAACTAATTAGCAGATGAAAGAGTAATGTTATCTCAAGTGAACTAGCCCTAGCCTTGGTCACTGGTCACACAACTAACTGACATCAACAATGCCATCCAGCATCATTTGATCATCTTACCATTTCTTATTTCAGCACGTGGAAGAAGACTGATTGTTTTATTATAGAGTGATGAGTCTCCTCTTGTCTAATCCAACAAACTGGGTCACAATTACTCAGCCAATGTTAAAACTGTTTAAAACTGCCTGGCTCTCCGTTTGAACAGAACAAATGCAGCATTTTGTTTTGTTCTGTTTTTTATATACATCCTGGCTGTGCTGGCCCAAAGTTGTGTGAGATGTGGAGCAGAAATTAATTGAATTACTTGAGTCCTCTCTTCCTGTTGAAAACTTCACAGCACTTCTATATGGATTCAGTTTAATGAGGCCAAGTTTAACTGTCTAAACTTCATATTGTAACTATGGTAACAAGCATACAATAAAGGTTGAAGTAAACTAACCAATTCCTTTAAACTTTTAATTTAAAAATATAAAAACAATAAAAAAATAATCTAGGCTAAAATCAAAATCTTCTTATTCTCAAAAAGCAAATATAAAAATTGTAACTCTGGTTTTATGGAAAGCTCTGGATGGCTAAGCAGTGGCCTAGTCATTTCTTCCCCTGCCCCAGACGATCATATAAAGATTTCTTTTTAATCATTACCAATGTTGTCCTTCAGGTTGTGTATCGCCAGAACTGGCATGGCAGGACTACAGTACTGCAAACCAATAAAACCAGCATTGAGCTGCGGGTCCCTTATGGGGAGGACCACGTCATTGAGATCACAGCGCTGACTGAGGGGGGCCCTGGCACCAGCAGTGGTCCCATTCACATACCAAAGATGTCCAGTAAGTTTCAAACACTTTGCAGCCTAGAAATGATCAGAGGCAGAAATAGACAGGGGAAATAGACAGGGGCGTGTTCCATGAGGCACACTGTAGAACCAAACCCCAGAGTGATGCTGTATGAGCTTTACTGAAGGTCGTCAGGCTTCACTACCAAACTCCAAAATCAGTGTTTGATGAAACCAGAAATAAAATTCTAACAGTATTTTAAAACTGTCACTGTCTGTTTTAGTTTGATCTGAGTTAGCTTAAAACTGTGGAGAAACATGAATAAAGCTTCAGTAGGTAACTTTTATAAACCATAGTTGTTGTTTTTTTTACATATTTATTACTATTTTGTGACACTTTAATATAATACAGATAATTATGAAAAAATCAAGCACTTCTGCCGCCTCCTTGTAGCCCTACTGCCATCTGAAGAAATACACCGCTTGATCTGAAGCAACCAATCAGAGCCAGGAGGAGGGTCTTAGCGCTGTCAATCAACTCATATACACGCTGTCCAGACCTCACTGTAGAAAATGTTTAGCATTTTGCCAAAACTCAAATTAATGGGTCAAATTCTTCACACAGATCATTCTAACAATAGTATGTGAATAAAAATACAAGTTTGACTTCAAACCACTTTTTTTTTTTTTTTTTTAATTAATAGCTACATGATGACATGGGAAGTCAATAGAGACTCTGGAATCAGAAAAACAGTAGACCTCCAGTTTCCAACAGTTGGTCTCTAATTCCTGTTCATCACATTCGTCATCATCAGAATTAGCACCATAACAGCAGCAGCTGTAAGCTGTTGTAATTAGAAAATTATTATCTACAATGTTTAGGGATAGTGTAAAATAAGCAGTGGGTTACTCCAATTACTCTCTAGTAAACTGACACAAACCTGCAGCATGAGAGTACGACGTCTTCCATGGTTTAGAAATATCCCACCTGAGACACTCTCACATGGGAGAGGGCAATATGGAGTTGGAAAACTCAAGTTTTATGATATTTTGTGGTAAAATTGTGATAATAAAAGTGACTATAAGATCTATTTATTACTTTTCTTTTTTAGATTGCCATATGAACAATAATAGCCCCACAAACACAAATACTACTCTTAAAAAATATCCCCATGTATAACACGCTTCTTTGGGATTCTAGTCACATTAAGAAGTAATGAGCCAAACCACACAGTAACTTCATTTAATCTGCATTGCATCATGTTTTCAAATGTGATATGTATTGATAATCTCATTGACAATAGTAATACTAACAATCCCAACAAGAGACCATTTTTAACATAATTAATTTGAATTTCTTAATCAATCAAAATTCTTCCCATATGATAAATGATAAACAATATGATAAATGTGTACCTCTACTCACACTAAACGGTTTTTGCTTCAACTACACATTTGTAGAATTTTTTGTGTCCGAAAACATATGATAAGCAATTTGATAATGCAGATTTAACTCTAGCATTTTGATTCTACTGTCCACAATAAAACAATCTTCCAATAACAACCAGCTTCAAACTTAACAGGTTTCCTCATTCCTGGCTCTGTGCTCCACGATGCTCCTTGGTTTAAATATAAAATACACAGTAGACGTAAGTGAAGTATTACAATAATATATGAGGATTTTCTGTTTTTGTCTTTTGTTTTTTAAAGTGAAGCCATTTTATCTTGCTAACATTGTTTTTTCCTTTTCTTCTTAGGTCTGAACTCAAAAGGATGTGTGGCTAGAATTCCAGTGAAGATGTGCTGTTTTATCCCCTTTGGACTTCATTTATTAATCCATCTACTGATGCTATTATGCTGAAAATAATCGCAGTGTCTATTTTTCCTCCTACATGTGACATTTGTTGAACAAACGGCAGCAGCTGTAATGTTTTTCAGCCTGTGGTTTCCAAGGAACAGGAGCGGAGTGATGGAACCTTGGTGAAAGGTTGTCAGATGCCCACAAAGTGCTGCTCTCAGACAGCGGCACAAAACATCTCCTGCTGGGCTGCAACTCTGCACAATGCATACATTTGTCAAAGCTGAAAAGCGGACCTTCTCTCCTTTCACTGACAAATGAATTTGAGCACAGCTTCATGTCCCTTTTTTATTTCTGTGTGTGTGCTTATTGCATTAGTGTTAAAGTCCAGTTTCATCTTGTTTTGAGGTGAAACTTCTTACCTTGGTGCACAAATTTCTCTCTCAACCAGCAGGTTTGAAAGAAAAGCATCCTGTAACCCTCTTCACTTTGTTTCCTGAGGACGAGCAGTTGAGCCTTGACTTTTTTACTTTGGTATGAAAGAAAAACCTTTGAAGAAATTGTAAATATCTGTTACCGTGTCTGTAGCCACCCTGAGCTAATGAAAATACACTTATATGATACAAGTTAGAAATCTCCCAAGATAAGAAGAAGACATCTGGCTTTCTAACCTGTATCTGTTGCAGGCTACAGTAGATCAACAGTAAGCATCATTAGCTTAGCAGTTTGAAACAGAAATTCTCAAAATGTTCAACTTCCAACCCAAAGGATAATAACTGCACAGAGCTGAGAATCCATCGACTGCAGGTTGAATACAAAACAAGCTATTGCTCTTGGTTAGCTTATTATTTTTTTGTCACATTGTGCTGTTAGGTTTCCATGACCCAGAGTTGCTGTTGACACCAAACTTAAACTATACTGGGAAATGACTTGCAGCATTTCAGTTTAAGTTATTGGCTGTAGCTAAATATCTAGATTCTCGAGTTAACCCCCATCTTGGTGGATGAAGACCCTCTATGCTCTCTGTGACGTACATGATGAACAAAAAGTCTGTGTGTTCCACTGATCACCGTGAGCTGATGACACCAAAGATCTTCTTATCAAACTATTGTAAAACATTATAAATACAGAGCAGCTACTTTGTCATCTCCTCCTCCTTTAAAAAACAATGACACAACATGTCTTTGACAGCATGACATGTAAATGTACCTTTTAAATCATAGCCTAAAATCTCAAAACTTTCTTTGGTCAATGTGTTGCACACTATGGGAGTGTGTACGCTCCTCTACAGCTAGGAACTGTTTCCATAGGAAACCCATCACACAGTGCTCTCCTTTTCCAAGGTGCCTGATCAAAGCTCTATTGATTAGTGCAGAGACTGAAAAATATGAATTCCAGCTGCTGAATGAGAACAGCAGTGAGTGGCTCAAGTCAAAAGCTAAAACTTAACACGACGTACTTCAGACTTAAATTCTGTCCAGCCATCTTGCTTTTGAGGGCTTTAACCAGGTGTGAGGGGGTTTTATGTGACTTGGCCTGAAACCGTTCAGATTCTATTGTTTTGCTAAATCTGGCAGTTTTTGCCTCCCGTCTTCTGAATCTGAGAGATGATATGCAACACTTTTTTTTTTCCTACATTTGATACTTGAGACAAAATCAATGAATGCATCTCACCCAGTAGCTCTGTTCCAGCTCAGCCCTGCTGTTGCTATTGGCACTTTATTGGGGCGATCGGTTCCTGCTAACGCAGCATTGTAGCAGAATGGGAGCAGATCCATCGTTAAAGTAATTAACAACAGGTTTGCTGTTCCCTCTGCAATTAGTTAAAGTCTCCGCTGTGAGCAGAGCTGCTCAGTAACCACAAGCTCAAACTTATAAACATAATTATATTAGACCAGCTAATGGCTAATGTTGGCCCAAGCAGCGGTGTTTAGTTAAAGAGACGAGGCAGTTAGGAGTTTGCACATTTCTTCTGTTTAATTCATTCCTCTAATGCCTGTGTGAGTGATGTAAGCTACAAAACATGTTTTTTACCGAAGTTCATTCAGTTGCTGTGGATTGTTGTTCATCTATGTTGAAGACTGTTGCCAGCTGAAGTAGATGTCTTCATTCTATCAATGGTACTGCTGAACTCCTCAAAGCAGACAGTCAAAGGCCAAGCTGCTTCTTTTCTTCTCTTGATGTTATGCAAGAAAACACGGAGTGACCTTGTGATGCTTTAGCACGTTTGCAGACACTCTGAGTTGCATTTTTAGCCGAGTTTCTGTCAGAAATCCATTAAATCGCTCTGCCTTAGCAAGTTCATATTCTGTTTATGTCAAATGTTGGAAAAGATTCACTTTGAATGTTGCGTCCAAACCGTTTACTGGTACTGGTACAGTAAACTTCACCGTAAAACGAAGTCGTTTTACGGTGAAGTAAACGACTTCACCGTTTACTGGTACTGTGTACCAGTAAACGGTGAAGTCGTCCTGCATCAAGACCGTTGTGCTTATAATGTAAAGAGATGGATTTATAATGATAGGACAAAAATGAGGAATGTTATTGTATTATTTTAATTGTTTTTGTTATTTTGCGGGACGAAAGGATGGGTTGAAGGGAAAAAAAACCTGGGAACTTTAAGAAGTACCACAGAATGTTATGAGATGTAAAGTTTTCTAAAGCAGATTTCACATTAAGAGTCGAATACGTTGGAAAAATTAGTGCCGTGTGTGAAGCACTCTCCGTTCTGTAGCTGCAACGTAAAACAGATTCATATCCTTCAGTTTGTCCAAAATTTGTCCTGTGTGAAAGGGCAGCACAAAGTAGTGCAAGTGATACAACATAAATATGAATCTGTTTTATACAGTTATAAATAAGTTTTCTTTTTTTTTTTCACAGATCTGAATCTGAAAAGTGTGGTGTGCACTTATATACAGACCCCTGGATCCATTATTAATAGAGCCACCTTCTATGCATATATAGCTGCTGGTCTTCCAGTCTCTGGCAGCTTACTTTCCCTTTTCCTCGTTCTTCCTTAAGCTGCAGGTGGGAAGCAGAACATCTGTGAACATCACTTTCTAGTTTTGCTCGCTCTTGGTTTAGCTTTATGGCTCCACCAGTAGAGTTGAAAATGTGACCCCGGGGCCATTTGTGAGCTTCTGATTTTATTCGACCTTCAATCACCATTCAACTGTAGCACGGCTCTGGTTTGCTAACTCAAGTAATTGATGCAAAGATACATTTACAAAAATATTTTAACTGATATAAAACCTTTTAAAATTCCTAAAATTGATCATTGAAGGTGCATCACAAAGAATTAATCATCTTTGAACCTTATTTTTATGTTTGCTTTGATTAAATTTGATGTTAGATATGACCACAGTGGAGGCACACACTTATTGAGCTCAGCTAAATGAAACAATAATGAGCTGTAGATGGTTTTTGTTGCTGAAAATACAAACACAAAATAAAACCTAGACAAAATGAACCAACCTGAAGAAATTATTATTGATTGATTGATTGATTGAGGTCCAATCTTAAGTCTCACAAAACAGCTGCATTCAGGTGCTTCTCAACTGTTAACAAAACTTTTATATATGAGCATCAAAGGGCTGAATACATGGGCAATCCACACTTTTTAGATAAAAATTAATAATTCTGAGCACAATTTTCTGCTCACATAAAATCCCAATATTAATTTAATTTGGTACAGTACATTGAAGCTTGTGGTCATAAAGCATCAAAGCATGAAAAACTAGTTAGATGTGAATATGTCTACAAATGCCTGATTAAGTGTTGAGGCAGGAAGGTAAACTGCTTTTATCCCTCAGTTTGCAAAAGTACAAGTTTTCAATTTAACAATATTCCAACTGAAAAAGCTGTTTTGTTTTTCATCGTTCTGCATCAAGCAGCAGTTTTCAAACTGTTGCATATCTTTGATTGTGGTACATCAGGCTTATGACCCATTTACATCCAGACAGAGTTTGTATCCTGAATATGAACCTCCTTTACCTGCACATGGGACGAGCATGAGGATGCAAACATTTCTTACTCTCTGCTGTTACACTCCAGTAAATATTAATAGATTCTGTTATAGTGCAACATCCAAAAACAGGCAACCTGAAGCTTTTTAGTATAGTAGAAAAAATACTCCATTATATTCAATTCCTTCGTAGATCTTTTTAAAATACATCAAATATACAAGTCGGTTACAGAAACATTGCTACTGCTGAACTCCAGTTTTAAATTTCCAATCATGTTGAAAAGAGCAGAAAAAGGCTGATTATACAAATAAAGTCTCATGAAACTGTCTTTAATATTTTGATCTTTTTATTTAAACTTGTGTCTCTGTCAGTATTAACAGTATTTAATTTATTTATTAGGACTAAGTTGTCTAAAAATATAATTCACACAATTTTAACTTAACAGAAATTTAGGTAGACTTAGGGTAAAATGCTCTTCATGTTTGTGCACATTTAAAAAAAAAAGTTATTTTTACCAGGCTAAATAGAGCTTACTTTATATTTGAAATAATACATATTTACTATTCTAAAATTGCCTTTTCAAATATTGAGTTAAGATCTTCCTTTTAATTTTGTTATTGCATTATTAGTGTATTTATTTCTTTTAAAATAAGTATAAATTATTGTACTAGTGTTATTTTTAAATGCATCAATAGCTTATCGTTAAGCTCTATTGCTTATTTAAGTGATGTAATACTATTGTATTAAACAGATATCTCTGTGAGATACTAAAGAACGATTCAATAAAGTTTCACATTGAAACCTTTATCAGTTTCTGTCTTGGTTTGTTTTTTTGCCTCGTCTGACTCACACACCTCACCTTGAGACGGACTTTATTTATATTTTTTAATTAGTCTGAGGAGATTTCTGCTGTAGTGCAGAGAGAAATAGCGAGGAGCTCCACATGTGCTGAGTAAGTATCCTGCAGGACTGCAGAGGAAACACAGGTTCCCTCGGGACAAACAAACAAAACAAAATATCATTCTGCAGCAGTTGCCTTGGCAAAGAGATGATCTTTTATTCTGAATGGCTTTCACAGCCTTCTGTTGAGCAGATGAATGCTTGTTGAGAGAAAAAACTTAAGAGTCCAAACCAGGCTGGTTCTGATAAAGAAATACATAATACTAACTTGAAGGTTAGACTAAATGTATCTTAATTTTAATGTACATTTATTGATAAAATGCTTGGGTTCAATTATTTTCTTGAGGCATATAGTTCACATTCTCCAAAGTATCGTTTTTAACCAAACCCATTTTGTTCTCTCCTTAGATTTACCCAGGAAGTTGTAATCAAACTATTTTCTGTTCCTGATGAGGCTAACTATGATTAGCTAATGAAGCTAATCTCATCATTTTGTTCATTCAAAACCTGTGACATGTCAACTCATTTACTGACGGGGATTAACAGTTCTATGTATGACTGACGGCAGCAGCGTTTCCATTACAAATGTGTGCAAAACTTTGTCAATACTCTGTTATTATTGAAGAAACAGTTCCGCAGTTGTGGTGCTAAATAAGAAATTAAATTAAAATCCCATGTGAATAAGTTTGTTCATGTGTTAAGTCATTGAAAACCTTCATCCTCTGACCACTTCCTGACTTCCTCGTGGTTTCCACCAGTAGTAACATCCAGTTGATGATCATGTGACTCATGTGATGCAAAAAAAAAAAAGTATTTTACTACAGTTTTGAAAGATTCAGAAATTTTGAGATGGCTGAAAAACCACCTCACTTTTTTGACAGGAAGCTAAGAGTTTAAAGCACAATGTTGTATAAAACTGGACAATCACAGTTAGATTACAAGTTTTTAAACAAAATCTCTTTGATCAGAGGCTAATAACTAATATGCAGTGTCATGCTGTGATAACTGTACCTGAACAATACACACCTGGTGCAGGACAATGCAAAATCTATGCACCACACCAAGGCACAAGCATCCAATGCTACACAAATAAATGAAAATATACCAAGTAAAGCAACAATGCATATCAATCAATATATCAATGCATATTATAACAAAATACACAAGCAACAGCACACAAAGATTTAGCAAAACTTTTCTATGTTCCCCAGTTAAACTCACCATCAATCTATGCTGCTCAAATAGAACATGTGAACAATTAAAAGAAAAAATATTAAGGAAAGTCTGTATGAGAATTAAAAGAGTAACTCGTGTACTAATTATCAAGTGTGACGTTAATAGGACACTGAGGAACAGTGTTGGGAATGAATCATAAGTTAGAGGAGTACAGAAACCAGGAACAATTTGATCAAAATAGAACGAGAACCAATGCAATATTAGGCACATTAAATTACATGCTTATGAGTCTTTTTTAATGTTTTTTTTTGTTTTTTTTTTACTCAAAAATCCATTTTGTTGCAAAAATATAATAAATGAATATTTTGAGCACAAGGAAAAATGTCATTTAAGGAGAATGTTTGTTTTAAATATTATTATTTAGGTTGAAATGGATGAAATTATTGTTCAAAAAATATCTAAATATCTCCTCCAGGCAACAATACTTAGGTTAACATCAGTTTCTATCAAATGAAAGAATGTGAGCAGTGGATCCAGAGTGAAACAGCAAACTGTAGCATATACACACATTGTCTTCTAATATCTGCCCTAAATGTGACCAAGAAGCAGGAGCTGGAGCTCCCTGGTGTCCAGAGGACTGCACCAGCAGTCACGATTCACTTCTAATAAAGTCAGCATGGCGTCAGCTGACAGAAACCCTGCAGAGAACAGGATTAGTCACAACAGGGAAACTACCACATTACAGACAAAATGCAGGTATTTCAACATGATACCTCCACTGAGGAGCCATCTTCTATGAGATGTAATACACTGATCAGGCACAACATTATTAATAAGTCTCATTAATATATTTAACCGTGTGATTTTTGTTCCATGCTGTTGATCGGCGCAACAACACACTAGCTGTCCCTCATTAATGTGCAGTCATGGTAACAGAAGAGTCTGTGACAATAGCTGTCTATGTATCACAAGTTAGACTTTCCTAACTGGTTATAATCACATTACTTTGTTTTGGTGTGGAGCATTGGTTTGGGATGAAAACACAAGCTAACCAAAACCCAGAATGAGAACGACTCAAAGGATGTATCTTCTTTACGATTGCAATGAACTCTGTTGTTAAGTTCTTCAAGTGTGAATATCTTTTACGGTTTCTGTAAAATCCTTCTTCAAAAAATGGAGTTATTCAAGAGTCTGAATGCATGCAGAGTTCAGACTCAGAGATGTTTTCCGTTCACTTTTGAAATAATTTACTGGAATGTTATCTGGGGTTGTGAGATATATTTGTTGTGGCCCTAGCTGTGATTATTACCTAACTTATAGGTGGGATGCTTCATTTTAGTATAAGGTTAAAGTTGCATTTAGATCGTAGTGATCCCAGTCTTGTTAATGTTACACACTCTATTTACAACATGCACTGTTGCCCAAAGACATTCACTGCTCATGATTTCAGATTGTGTAGTGTTTGATAGAGTGGAGGTCAGAGAATCTGTTCATAGGGCAAAACCAGGCAGTGGTTACATATAGCAAAATAATCAGCTGATCTGAGTCTTGATCATGATGTTTGGGCCAGCTACTAATTTCTATAAGACAAAATGTCTGGGTTTACTTTAGTCCATCAGAACCAGAACCTCGAAGTTCTCCATTGCTGAGTATCGTTGCAAACTTCAGCAGAGAGTTGACCACTCTGCTGCTGCTCACAGCCTACAATAGTGAGGAATCCTATAATGGAGAAGCTCAGTACCTGGGGTAGAACCGAACAGCACATTAACCAGTTAATGCGTCCCTGGAACAGCACCAAACCTCAGAGCTGTTGCCGATGATGAAGGTCAAAGCGCTTTGTTTGCTGGTTTGTTTTGAGTCTCTGCTGAGACGGATGAAAATCCTTCTGTCTTGAGATTTGTTGTGCTGTTTGTCAACCAGCTGCTGTGGTCATGTGATCTGTGGAGGTTTTGACGCAACTAACAAGTTGGAATCTGAAGTTCATGGTTGAAAATCAGTTTTGATGTGAAAGAACTGATTTTCTTTCACATCAAAGGTTTGTTGCCAAGGTTTTGGGAAATACAGTTAAAAGGCTGCAGGAAGTCATTCATCTTAGGCTTAGTAAATATCACTATAATAAAGCTTGATAACATACAACATATATTATAACTCTACATGTAGAGTTATAATCTATTATGACAAATAGTATTGTAAAGATGCTTTGGGTTAAAATGAGGTCTTCCAAAGAAAAGAAAAACCTCAGTATTTCAATCACAGAAAACTCTTTTTTTGCATCTGCTTAATTCATCTACTACAGTTATCAATGAAAACAAATTTTATTTGTGTTCAACAACAATTTAAACATGAGAACCAATTATTTTTGCACTGAAATAACACTCAGCCTCATGCAATTTAATTTCTTCCACACAACAGTTAATGGAGAGATCTGCTGAAGCTGCAGGTCAGAGGTCGCCAAGGTAATGTTCACATTGTTTGATTTGTAGAACGTAACCTTCTCAAACTGAAGTCAGTTGGGTTCTCCACGTGGTTCTGTAGAACCAGTTTTTATCTTTGTCTGACTCATTTATAGAAAATTAGAAACTCTTAAAGGAAACTTTACATGGTGAGCAGTTTGTCCACCAGGGGGCGTCGCCTGAGCTGCTGCTACAAATAACTCCATGTTTTTCTTCTAGAGATGATCCACTGGTCCTGTCTGTCAGTGTTTTTCAGATCCCTGGGTGGTAGTGGTTTCTTCCAGTCTTCCCAGCTGGTGGTCTGTGTTCAGTGGTTAAACAGAGCAGCTCTGTATAAGAGCTCCCTCTTGTGGCAGAAAACTGAGTGGCCACACATAATAGCTGTTCTATTTCAGTGTTACACATTTGTGTCTGGCACTCTGTCACTTTGACAAAGCCAGAACATTTGAAGGGCCTTTCCATTTCTTGTGTGAGCTCCCTCCTGTGGCAGAATTGAAAATTCCAACACAGTGTAGAGGGGGAGAATTTCATGTTGCAGTTTTATAGCTGGTTAATGTTCAGTGATTAAACAAAGTAGCCTCAAGCTGTTGAAATTTGCCTGCCTGCTATTCTTGAAAGTACCCATAAAAACTGATTGGAATAGGGCTGCAGCTGGCTTGACTGACGGTCTTCTGGTTTTTGAAGGCAGGTAAGATCAGCTCCAGTGATCTCTAGGTGAAATGCTTAAAATGGTTCTTTGTGTTTGTGGATGTGTTGTTTTTTTTTTTGTTTTTTTTTTTTTGTTTTTTAACTCCTTGTAGTTTAATACTAATTGAATAAAGTGTGATTTTTGTTCAAGTCATTTTTGCTTTGGTTTTCACCATAAGCTCTCCTGGTGATGCACTTCTAAATTGTACTGGAGCCTTCCACAAAATTGAGTCTCTATTTTAAACACATTTGAAAATGTATATTTCTTGGTAATTTCTGGAATTCATCTTCCTATTCTTCTCTTAGACTTACAGTATTACTCTGTCAAAGTGCTGCCCAATCTCCTTTGACTTAAGCCTCCTGTTCTGCTGGTGAAAAATTCAGCTTTAAATATGTTAAGCAACTGGAAGAACCAGAGCTTGACTCGCAGCTTGTGGCTAATCCTTTATTCATGGAAATCTCCTGAGAATGGCAGCATTCAAAGGCTGCTTCCCTTCCTTTCTCCTGGGCTGTGCACATTTTGCAGCAGCATCCTCCGCTCATTATTATCAACACACAGCGCCTCCTGTGGGTCAGTTGCCAGGAATTGCTCGGGTCGCCTGATTAGCATGGGGTGAGCTGACATTTGCTGAACCCAGCACTCTTTATTTTTAGGGTTTCATCCTCATCCCAAACACATGCTGCCAGCAGAAGTCAAATGTAGATTGGATTGTTGTGGAGCGGGTTGGCAGGCAGCCTTTGCTCCCCGGTCCATGATTTGTTTTTCACGTTGTGAAAGCAACTTGGAGGTGGGGAGGAGCTGACAAAAATTTTTTTAGGGGTTCTTTGTCGAGGTGCGAGCTGGGAGTCGTGTCAGAAAAGTGACACTGTGTGGACCTGAGCTGAGCTCCAAAGTAAGGATAAAGTGGCGTGATGGACAGAAGATTGGCTGGGAATTAAAAGACCCGGAGCCCTCTCGGAGCGCCACGGGACACATGACAGGCAGCCTGCAGAGCTCTTCTCCAGGGCTCACAGAGAAAAATCCATCTGTGTCTGGAAGAGAGCTGTAGAAAGCTCAGACTGACAAATGCTGCGCTCATTACACTCATTCTTCACCGTGCTCTCCGGGAGCAGACGTTTCTTTACATACCTACACTGGTATCCAGTTCTGCTTCTGTTGTCAAAAAATAATCCCCAATCTAGCAGAATATCAGCAAAGTAAAAGCTAATTCAGCAAGACCCAGGGAACACAATAAGGTTGTACTTGTTAACCTGATGAACAAGCTAACAGCTAGTTAGACTGTTGCAGAAGTTCTACCTTGATGAATTAACTTTCAAAATGAGTAGTTGCTCAAGTGAACTGAGCAACATAGCTCTCCAAAGGGTTAGACCGAAATCGAACTGTTGAAGTGTGACCATGTAGTTTGGTTTTCACATGAGCTCATTAGTCATAAAAGTCCACAAGACACAATGAGGTGAACTCTTGTAAACCTGCTGCAGTACAGTTATCATATGTGGCTGATGGTGATACAGTAAACAAAGTGAAAATGGCATCAGAGGACTGGACTACTTCAAGTAGGCAGACAAAATGATTGTCGAGCTCCAAAATTTCATAAAATTTTCTATGTTATCAAAAGAAAAGACAACATGGGGGAGGTTAGTGTTTCAGTGCAACAATATTCACTTCCTCATGGCCTCGGACATTTGCTCATCAAAACGGTCCATCCTGCTCTCTGACTGAAACACCAGCATAAACAAACACACTCAAGAAATTCAGACCAATCGCTCTATAGACACTTTGCATGTGTTTACATCATGAAATTTTGTGCATGCGCACAACCCTGGAGGCCAAAAAAGACAATTCTTTTACTCTCTGCCGCAGTAAAACATTCCCATAAACAAAATGAAACCCGGAGATGCAGGTGTTATTAATTTAGTGCAGTGCGACACAACATAGGGAAAAATAACACAGAAAAACAGCTGAAGAACAACTCAAAACCACTGAATTTCTTTTTTCTCACTGTTTTGGTTAGGCTACACACAGATATATTACCATAACAACTGACTGACAACAGCTCCACTAGTCATCAGGCAAGTCAGCAGCTGTGTTTCCATTGGCCATATAATTGCGCAAATTAGAATTCAGAAAATAAATTTACTTAATGGAAACAAAATTACATTTTTCAACAAAGATTTTTGCGCTACAATGAGGTGGTTTTTCAGCTGTATTGAAATGAGTGTATTTGGCAAAATGGAACTTGTTTTTTTGATGTGAAAAACTTGTTTTTCACATCAAAACAAGTTGATGTGAAAAACTTGTTGATGTGAAAAACACATCAACAAGTTTTTCACATTGTTTGATGTGAAAAACTTGTTTTTCACATCAAACAAGTCACATAGTCAACAACTACTGCTTAAAGCAGATGTTACAACTGGTGGAAAAGATGAACAAGATGACAGGAAGTGGCAGGATGATGACATGGCGAGTTTTTTATTAATATTTATCACATGAACAAACTTATTCACATGATTGTAATTCCACTTATTTAATGAATTCACTGTGATTGCAAAATTTATAAAGTAAACTAAGTTTCCACAATTCTTTTCTTTATTTTATTTTTTTTATCTGTTGAGAAGGCAATTTAGAAAAAAAAGGATTTCCTGTGTTCTAGAGGAAAATACAAGCACCAGATGAAGAAGCAACACTGTAGTAAGGAATTGATGTATTGACTGATATCTGTGGAGAAATTCAAGCTAAAAATAAAGGGCAGGTGGAAGCATGAATGTGTTGAAAAGTAAGCCGTTGAAGTGTGACATCTTTGTTTACTGTCACTCCTCATACAAGCATTTTCAATGAGACTGTGGGTTCACATTGGTCTCAGGTAGTGGTTACATCCAGGAATAGATGTGAAACAAGCAGAAAACAGGTGGAAGCAGCTAAATGTGAGCAAAGCACTTAAGACGTGGCCTTTGATGGTGGCTTATTTTACACTGAATGTTGCTGCTAACCACTCTACTCCTGTGATTATATACTCTTCGTCTCGCCTGCTGTCATATCAAGCAGCATGGCTTCTCCAAAGTACAGAGAATCCCAGTGAGTACATTCTCTACCCAGAGTGCTGATTACCTGCTGCAGAGCTGTAACAGAAAGAAATGCTCTTGTATGTCTGACGGGTTTTTACGTTTGTTGCTTTGAACGTTTTAGTGTTTTTCACGTAGTGGTAGGGTGCGGCGGGTTCGGCGCTGTTTCTTGTCATTCACTGCACAACAATAACATCTTCATATCTGTCATGGCCGGTCAAGCGACCTTTAGCTTTTCAGCCCGTTAATGCATGTACGCCATTAACCTTGGACTTCCTCTGGGACCTGGATGCTGCTGCACTCATTTCTCTGCTGTAAATTATTGATCAGAGAAACATGAGTTTATTTCCTGTCATATATTGCCTGCTTGTCGTCTTGCTCGTGTTGGCGCTTTTATAGCACCACACCTCCAGCCTAATAGTGATTTTTAAAATTCATTTATTTATTTTTTTGTTCAACTAACATGCTTAAGATAATCTGAAATTTAGAAAATACACTGCAGTATTTATTCACTATTACTGCTGGCAAAGATTATAGACAAATTGTATTTTTAAGAATTTATTTTACTACTGAACAATCACAGAGATCTCAATCAATCCAAAGTGATAATATGCATCAAACCTGAATATTTAAGAAAGGAGTATTTTTTTACAAGATTATATTCATGAGCACCATTATTATTACTATTATTGGTGTATTGAATTAATACAGTATTTAACTAAATAAAATATAACATTCCTATCTGAACTATTTTTATGCTACATTGAGGATAATGAGCAAAATTTTACAATTAATATTTTTAAAGGGGCATCAGTATGTATTTTCCAGTCACATGGCTCCCATTTTATGGAAGTTGTTATAAAAATACTATACTGTAAATATGACTTAATTTAATGTCTAGAAATTGTGGCTCTGTCTCTTTAAAACTCCTGCTCTTTCTGAAACTCTGCCTTCAGGAAGTCGTCACAACATGGCTCCTCTCTTAGGAGGTCCATCCAGGAGCTTTGAACAGCTGAATGGTTGCCATGGGAAATTAAAGGATTTCTCAAACATGCATGAAATTATTATGGTAACACTCCAGGTATGTTTATGAGTGAAAAAATTAGAACATAATGTAAAGTCTAAAATAATCCATTTCACATAATACTGCCTCTTTAACATTTAAAGCGTTAGTCCTTTCATAGTATTTTAGTTTCTTCATCTGCTGTCTATTTCCACTCACTTTGAAAAAGTAACTTTAATCAGATTACTGATTACTCCTTGAAAAAGTAACTTATTTAGATTACTGACTACTTAATTTGGAAAGTAACTAAGTTACATTAAAAGTAACTTTTTAAAGTTACTATCAGCAGCTGCTAACAACAACGCTCCACCACCTGTGAAAATGACATTGATCTTTGTCTGGAAAACTCGAAGAAGGATTTTAGTAGTTCTAAGTCCCCTGCCCCAACTTACATTTTTCTCTACTTTATCGAGAAACCTTCTACCAAAAAAAGGAAAGGAAGTCGGATTGCTTCCACACATACATATCAAAACATTAGAGTGTTCTAAAGAGAAAAGGGAAAACCAGAAATAAGTGGAATTTATGCAGATGATGCTCGTTAAGCTAACATAAGGCATTGTATGTTCAGATGAAAGAACAAACACCAGCTTCTACGGATGGGGAATAAAAATGAAAGGCTAGATTTAGCTAAACCTTCTGATGCTACATTCAATTAAAAACAAACTAAAGATAACCCATAGAAAGCTCAAAGAAAAATAAATGAAAAGAGTTATCTGATTTTCATGCCAGCATCGCGTTTCATCAGGAGCAGCAGGTGACTGGAAAGGTTGTGAGAGAAAGAAATCATCTGCCAGGACATCTTGCAACTAATTACATCCATTGGCTACAAGTCAGTGAAATAATTGGATGTGCAAAAGCTTCCAGGACTGGCTGAGTCCTGATGAAACAGCCTTTTAATCTCTGCAAGGAAAAGCATCGGATGCGTGGACTCTCTGACGATCAGTCAGATGTAAATCTGACTGATCCAGGTTGGAACACAAATGATCCAGTTTCAGAAAGTCATTCAGAGCCCACCGAGGAAACATCAGGAGCTAAGAAAGTACCAGATTATGTTGCTTTGACAAACTGGAATTGTTTAATATCCTTCCCAGCTAAGTACTTTGTCAGATTGTTGAGAAAGCTAAAGAACAGCCATGTCTCTAACTAGCAAGCGTCTGCAGAACGTTATGTCTGAAAAAGCACCGAGTGAGACTGATGAGTCAGGAGAATACAGGAACTCTGGAGAATCTGTTAAACCTCAATGAAATGCTTAAAAATATTAGACTGGTGGCTCTATCTTTCCAAAAAAGTTTATGTAAATTTAATTGTAATAATAAGAGCGGTTTAAAAAGTTGCATTTTGAAATCTAGACCAGCTGAGGCCTATGTGGGGGAGGCAAATAAAGACGAGTTGGCGTTGTTGTTGACTGAGTATTACTTATCAATTGGATGCAAAATAAATTCAGAGCTAGTCTCATCAATACTGATTCTGATACTTTGATCTGGAAATGTCATAATTTACTAATTTGACTTGAGTTAATTAACCATGATTACCATAAAAAACAAGAAAAATATTTTAGACAAATAAATATTTTATTAACTAAATGATAAAAACGATCTAGCAGTAAACAAAATAATTATCTTCTACTGCACACAGTTGTGTGCTAGGATACCTGAGTCTGTAACATTGAAGCTAAATAAGAATACCATTTCCCCTTTAATAGCTAACACCAGAGGGTTATTATAGTCAGGAAAGTCATCACAACATGGCTCCTCTATTAACCCTTTAACAACGTTTTTACCAGAGTTTCACTGAAAAGCAGCTCCTGTAATAAGCTCCCCCAGGTGTAAAGCTCAAATAAGTATACATAATACAGCCCCTTTAATTTATGATGAAGATTATCAGTACAATCCTGATTTTGGGGATTCCCCCCATATTTTTTTTCTTAACTTTTTTAATTCCAGTTTATACACCAGCATGAACTCTGCAAGGAATTTGATTCAGAAGAGAAGCTGCAAACAGCAGTATTGACCCAATAGCAGCACTCTCCATGGTATCAATATTATCAATATTTAGATTTAGATCAATATATTACTGTGAAGATAGATAAAATATTACAGCACAGTTTTCAGGTTTTTTTAAAATTTACTTAAGAAAGCTATGTGTGGCATTAAAAATATCTGTAGTTTAATGTATTTCTCAGTGCAATTAGTTATTTTCAGCTCAGATAAGAACACATTATTTGCAGATGAGGACAAAACGCCGATGAGCTACTAATAGAATCACAGCATGAAAGTAATGACAGCCTTGAATGTGGGTGGAGTAACAGTAACGACGCCTTATTCTCTCTACTGGATCAAAGTTTTACATATCTGTAATCAACTGTTTTACTTTCTTTCCAACACTGAAATAGTTTCTTTATACCTGAGTTTAAAAAAATCATCTGGTAAGACTCCTTGGGTGTTAAACGTCCTTTTGGTTTAATTTAGAATAACGATTCAGTAACTTGCGTCATCGGGAGTACTTATTTCAAAATTGAAATATAATCTTGGCTATGATTTCCAGAGGTGTTTTTTTCTACTTTTGAAAAAACCCAAGTCTGTGCACAGGACAGAAACATTTGAGCATCATGTGAACCTGAATGCAACGTCACATAGTAAAGGGTTGTTGATGCATTTTCTTTCTACTATGTCTTCATCACATGAAAAGTGTGTTTATTAGAATAGAACATCTCAGCAACGAGGCAGTTTAAGGTGCTTTACATGTTAACATAAAACAAGTGAGCACAAACAGGTATATAGTATGGAAGTGAACTGTGGAGGAAAATGTTTGAGAACTATCGTGTTATAATGTGATGATATATTGCACAAACATGATGATATACCATATATAATAATTATATTGTACAAACGTGATAATTATATTGAATTCAGCAGCAGCTGCAGCACTGTAACTTTTCCTTTGGGTGAACGTTTTATAATTATAACTAGTTGAGTTTTTATTATTTTAACCTTTACTATTAACAAAATTATATAGTTCCTGAATTTCTCTTTTTGAAGATCCATGTGCTTCTTTGAAATGTTGCTTTGACCAATTATTTTAAGGATTGTAAAAAATAACTATTTTAGTTTGAGGCATTCTCATTTTTCTGTCCCTATTTGTCTCAAATTTCAACCATTTAATGTCTGGATAGTCGTGACATTCTTTACTCACCAGTTCAAAGAAGTTCAAAAGAACAGTTGCCACTGTGAATTATTCTGCTGGTTAGAAAATTACACATTCTTTTTAAGTTCTTGTTTTTCTGTGAACCTGAAGCCTTTCAGGAATAGAAAATAGATTTTTTTTCCCCTTGCTGTTTTTCTTTTCAGCTTCTCTGACTTCCGTGCAGACTCTCAGAGAAGCAGCACCTCTGCAACTGTAATTAATCACCTGCAGGGAAACTGACTTAACAGAAGTATAAATTTGTCATTTTTATAATTTGGAGTGCTGGTGTTCTTTAGATTTTACCTCAAATTTAGTCTGCTGAGTATGAGGTCAAAGAATGAGAATATGTGTTCAGGTGACAGTGAGGGATTAAACATGCTTCCCTCTCTGTGACAGGGTTACACTGATGCCTCCTCCGTTCAGCTATCAATACAAACTCTTGTTTCTTCATCTGTCGGCGGAGCGGCTATGCTGCCTTAATCACCCCATCCCAGCTTCCACAGCACTCTTTTAATTACCAGTCTGAGAATTGACGTTTGCACTCTCTGTGAAGCATTTTGTCTTGAAAGAGGCAATTACTGAGACAAGCAATGCCTTCAGCATCGTTAGGATTCATAGATGTAGCAGGGACAATATACTTGTTAGCTATATCACCAGTTATTTGCCTTTGCTAAGTCTGAAAATAGGAACTTCAATATGGGGGGAATATCAGCTGTGAACAAGACTAAACTTACACATATAGAGTGAGGAGGACAAATTTCCTGTTTGACTTTAACTACCGTCATTCTGACTGGCTTCTTCTGCCTTTCAGCTCTGATGTTTGATTTGTATTTCCTCTGGGGTAATCGAAGAGTTCAACAAACTATATTCATCTACTTTGAAGATATTTCTGAGTGGAAGGAGTGGGAAGAGGACAGAACACAGCAACAGTTTGCATATACATCTTCCTATCTCAATGCCATAGATCACACACAATTTTTTTGTCTTTATGTGACCTGTATCTGATCTTTTTGGGACAGTCTGAACAACACAGATCATATTTTGACAAATGTGACCCAGGCCAGTTGGAAGTGTGGTCCTAAACCCAATATCTGATCTTTTCCAATGTGACCTGTGTCTGTACGTCCAGCTCACAATCATCCAACCTGTAAGCCATCGATACTCAACAAACATCACTATTCTGAATCCTGCAGCATCCATGGTGGATGATAATGTGGATGATGTTCTTGCTCTAGTCGGACAATAATTTTAAAAATCATAAGATATGTTCCACTACATCCATGTTTACTTTTTAAACACTGAGCACATTCACTACGTGATGTTACTCCCGCTTCTACTGCGCATTCGGGGCACTTTTAGGTTGTTTGCAGTTCACACAGTAGATCATAGACAAGTCACATATATTTGGAAATGTGAACAGCCACACAAAAAAATTCTGTTTTAACAAAAAATTGGAATTGAGCATTAGGGTCTGCACTACGAACGTAGACTAATGTGGGGCATCAGGTCCCTGTATAACTGGTGTCAGGGCTTGGACTGCATTGCCGGCAGTCAGTCTCCAACAAAGTGGCCCTTTTGTCACGTATTCTGTTCACAACCCTTATGGACAGATGTTCTTGGCGCAGCCAAGGTGTTGAGGCGATCTGGTTTGGAAGTCTCAACAGCGGACCTCTGCTTCTTGCAGATGATGTGGCTCTGTTGACTTCATCAGACCATAACCTAAAGTTTTTACTAGAGCAGTCATAGCCAAGTGCAAAGCAGCCAGGATGCTGCTTTGCACTTGGCAAAGACAATCCGAGGCTAATATCTTGAGCCTTTCAGGGACAAGATCCCTGGTCTGTGGTGAAGAGAGCTGAGCTGGAAGGTGAAGTTATTAATTTTTCAGATTGATCTATAATTCCTACCCTCGTCTATGGTCAAGAAGTCTGGGTAGTGATTGAAAGAACAAAGTAGTGGACACAAGCAGTCTAAATAAGTTTCTTTCACGGTGTCTTAGCTCGGTCATTCAGGAGGGGCTGCTGCTCCTCTGCATTGAGAAGCGCTAGTTTGAGAAGGTGACTTAACTAGCATCTTGTTCAGATGCCTCCTGGACTCCTCCCTGGTGAGGTGTTCCAGGCACGGAATACCTCAATAGACCCTCCAGGACTGTTTGGTAGGTAACCTGAGAATGTTTTGAGATGCTGGGCTAAGTGGCTTGAGAGAGGGAAGTCTGGATTTCTTTGTTTAGGAAAGAGTCCAACAACTCCTAGAACTCCTAGACTCCTAGAGTCCAAAATTACCACATTGACAGACATCAAAGGTTTTGTTTCACATTTGTTCTAATTCCATTAGATAATGATTGGAACAGGGAAAAAAGCACTCCAATATCTTTTTAATGAGGGAAATGCTCATTAAAACTAGGTTTTAATTATTACAAATACTCACTTCCCTTAGTATTTGTGGCATCATCAAAGTCACCTAAAACGAGCAGTTAAATTATTAAACGGCTGGAAGAGGAGGATTTTTTGTGTCAACGTCTCTGTTGAAGGTAATTGTATTCCCAGGTCTCCACTTTAAAGTTGCACCAACCATCTGGTGAACATAAACAAGCGTAATATCTGTCCTTCTCATCAGGGAGCTTGTAGCTCTTAGCCGTGTTCATTAGCCCCAAATGAACTTTGAAGGTGAATGAGAACGCCGAGCAAGACTCTCTAACACACTGTGATTTGTGTGTTACTGTAGTCACAATAATTATCGCCGAATTAAATAATTGTTTTTTTTTTCTAATTATAGACTGTGAACCCACAGTTAAAACCGCAGGCTGTCCGTCACTCCTTGGAGAAAATTGAGTAATTGAGCATAACTCGCTTCAAATTAATGACATACTGCAGCTTAGCAACTTGTTACCGGCAAACAAGGATTCTTCTACACATTGTGTTTATGCATATTTATAATTCCGTGAAATTATCCCAGATTTCTGACTTCTGTGCTCAGTCCCTGAGGAAAATTGGCTCATTTGGAGAATTTATCCTCTCATCCTGCGGGTGAATTGTCTAAAGAAAATTTATGAAAAAATACATGTTCCAGAGGAGTGACCTCAATTAGTGTCATCCTTTCGGTCTGAATAATGGCTGACTTTGTCTGGGTGTAGACATCCAAACAGGTGATGTGTGTCCTTTCTTTCCTTTTCTTTCTTCCTCTGCTGCAGTGGAACCTGTCATTTCAGGTTTTTTATTCTAAGGACGTTGGTCTCCAGCTGTGTTTGAATATTTTCTGCCTAAATCAGAGCGCCAACCACTGATTAGCCTTGAAGCTGAACAAAAATGATTCTCAGCTGACAAGTGAGGTGCTGCCCTTGAACCGCAGAAGGTTTGAATGAGCTCCTGTTAGGGATTTTTAAGGTACTGCAGCATCTTTATAATGCCTTGAATCACCAAGAAAACTGATGTTATCTAAGTGTTGGGTTCCTTCCATTTTGCTCTGCAAACACTGGCACCAACAATAATTGTTTACTTCTCCAAGAAGCTTATTTCTCCTTTTCCAGATAGTGTTTTGCTTTGAACAAAACTTTCAAAGAAATCATATATTTAGTAAATTAAAGGAGTAGTTTAGGATTTCTGAAGTGAAGTTTTGTTAAAAAGGAATAAGCAGTTAATATCAGTGAACAACTCTCTTGTCATGGTTTATGCAAATGTGGTTTATGACCCTTTAAGTTTTTGACATTTTTACTGGTAATTTATTGGGATGCACCAATATAAAAATCTGGACCAAAGTTGATAAATTCGACTGCTCCAAAAGCAGGAAGCAGACTATAGTGCAGAGCATTCTGGGTAAATATAACCAAAACTAGTATGCGAGTCCAGTGCTAGCATGAGAAATAGCTTGTAGTTTATTTATTTTTTTTATTTTATTTTTTTTAACCAAAGACAAAAGAGAAACTGTACAACTGCCAAACTCTAATGGATTTTGTTTTTGTTTCCATTTTGTGCAGAAGGAAGTTCTGCTCAGTTTGTTCTTCAAAGGTTTTTGTGTAGCTTCCTGTAGTGGTTTTTGGTGCACTGCCCCCACAGTTAGGGAGGGGAACAGGTTTTTTGAAGGGTTTGTTTTTTATTTGTTTTTGGGGGGGGGTTTTGAGAAATGTAACAAATTTGCAATGTTGGTCCCTAATCAAACCAATTCTATCTGACTATCAGATGTGAAAACACCCAAGGGTCCTTCTTCTGCACCTTATTAGTCTCTTAAAGGGAACTACTACTAGTTATAAAAATATACCTTATTTGTGAAATATTTATCGTAAATGTAAAAACAATACAGTAATAATACGGTAGGTTATTTAGTTTTTATAGTTTTTATAAATTTTAATAAAATATTTTCACAGGAATGTCGCCATGTTGTTCACGCTGCAATGCATTCTAGGAAAATAACATGTAATGGTCCAACATTTAGGCCAACATGTTCAACTAGTCCTGGATCCTTTCTTCTCTTGTTTTCAGTAACTTTGACACAGTATTTGTTGGTTTGTTGTGGTTTCTGTTTTTATTTTACTACAGTCTTTGTAGGATGTCTTACTCTGGCTTTAACATATTGTTTTTTACTTATTATTTCTAAGTGTGTCTTGGTTTGATCTGTTTTGGTACTGTACATCACTTAAGCTCTTTTTTTTTCAAAACACTTTATAAATAAAATGGATCTGGAGATTGCCTTGACCTTTTTCTGACTATCTGATAGCATTACTGTCACTGATACTGGATTTTTTGCTATACAGAGAAGCCTAGAGAGTAAACCACAAGCTGATAATCTCCAGGTGAGGAGGCTGTGTTTTCCCATCCACACAACAGGGTGGCACTTGCTGACATGCCCATCCCAGCGCCGGGATGGTGTGTGAGATTCATGAGGTTTTTGTGGTTCATTAAAGATGGAAATGCAGCAAGACCTCCACCAGCCTTTTGATTGACAGATGTTCCTCTGAGGCGTCAGTCTCCTGAGATCCTCCGCTCAGTGGTCAGGAGAGCCCTGCTAGCTTGACTTGATGATGATAGATGAGGCCCTGCGGGGCCGGCCAACCCCATATATCAGACATAAAGAAATGTGACACTGAGAAATAACTTGACTGAAAGGTTTCATCTGATCGAATGGTCGTGGTTTAGTCTCATTTTGTCTCTCGCAGGGAGAACAGAGACTTGTATGACTGGGCATCTTGACGTCACTGTAGGGAAATAATTGTGAAACAAAATGTTGCAGTGACTTCAGTATCGTCACACTACTCAGAAAAAAGTTTTATTAAAAATGTTAAAATTACAGGAATGTCAATCACCTAGAAATTGATATCTGAATGCCTGAAGAGATGAGTAAAACTGGCCTTTAGGTCTTATTGGGAAGTTAATGCAGTTAGGTCTCTTCTTGACTCTTACAACCATTCACCTTTTTCCCCCCATAGTTTGAAGCTCTCAGCAGCCTCTATTGCTCATTTCCACCTGGGAGGCTGAAATAAAAATACATTACTCTCTGTAGATGTTTCTAATACCAACACAACTTGAGCCAAGTCGCTGGGTAACCGTTAAAAGCATCTCAGGCTTGACTATGTTCCTCCAGGCTGTTGGAAGGCAGCCATCTGTGAGAGGAGTAAGTGCTGCTGAGGCATCACTGAGCAAATACATCGCAGTCTGAGCTATTTTACTCAAAGATACACTCCATGCTCCACTGGCAGTGCAACAATATACATAGTAGATTTCTAAGAAAAGACAATAGACGATGTCCTGTCTAATATGACGGTTTTTCCAACTGTAGCTGTCTGGTAATTGTGCCATGCTATACTATCCCCGGTAATTATTCTTTGCTTTATAAATAAAGACTCAACAATTCATACTTAAATAACATTTAAAAGACCCAGTTTAGTTTTTATCCACATTTTCCATGTTACAGCCACAGGTGCCAATCTGTTTCCTTAGACTGGATACAGAGCGTCTATAAAAAGCAATACTTGCGTTAGGCCACAGATTGTCAATTGTGTTACAGTTGAAACCAAAAGTTTACATACACAGAATAAAAATACACAAACACTGTTTCTTCCTCTCTATCTAATGAGAATGTTCAACCATCACACCACTTCCACTCAGGAAGGAGACAGTTTATTTGTTCTGGAGAATATGTTTTGGTCCAAAATGTGCAAATCAACCTCTGAACAAAAGCCAAGGACTTTTTGTGTAGTGTGAGGCCTTATACAAATGTAGTCGAGTCTTCATAAAAATGAATATCTTCGCCACATAATTTAATAAAAACAATATCATATCAAATTTCGTTGTTCATGTGACAATGACAATAAAATTTTATCTTATCTTATCATACGCATGATATTAGTTTCAGAAAAGTTTTCATCCACATGAACTCGCACAAATAGAAAGTTCAAAAAAACCCAAGATGATGTCAAATGGGTATTATATGAATATAACTATGTATTCATATTAGTCACAGGCTGTAATGCGCAGGACCCTAAATCTCTGTTTTCACATGTATGCAAGCAATCACAAACCCAGTGTTTTTTCAAATGTCCACTTTGGTTAGAGTTTTTAATAAATAATTGTTTTTGGTGGGGATGGTGTGCTGCTGACCTCGACTCGGGACGTTGTGGGCCATTGGGCAGAATACTTCGAAGGCCTCCTCAATCCCACCAACATGTCTTCCATTGAGGAAGCTGAGCCTGGGGACTCTGGGTCGGGCTCTCCAATCTCTGGGGATGAGGTCACCGAGGTGGTTGAAAAGCTCCTTGGTGGCCGGGCCCCGGGGGTGGATGAGATTCGGCTGGAGTTCCTTCAAGCTCTGGAAGTTGTAGGATTGTGTTGGCTGACATGACTGCAATATTGCATTGACATCGGGGGCAGTTCCCCTGGATTGGCAGACTGGGGTGGTGGTCCCCCTGTTCAAAACGGGGGACCGGAGGGTGTGCTCCAATTACAGGGGGGTCGCACTCTTAAGCCTGCCTGGCAAGGTCTATTCAGGGGTCCTGGAGAGGAGGGTCCATCGGATAGTCGAACCTCAGATTCAGGAAGAGCAGTGTGGTTTTCGTCCTGGTCGTGGAACACTGGACCAGCTCTACACCCTCAGTAGGGTCCTGGAGGGTGCATGGGAGTTTGCCTAACTGGTCTACATGTGCTTTGTGGACTTGGAGAAGGCGTTTGACCGTGTCCCTCGGGGAGCCTTGTGGGGGGTTCTCCGGGAATATGGGACACCGAGCCCTTTGATACGGGCTGTCAGGTCCCTGTATGACCGGTGTCAGAGTCTGGTCCGCATTGCCGGCAATAAGTCAGACTCGTTTCCGGTGAGAGTTGGACTCCACCAGGGCTGCCCTTTGTCACCGATTCTGCTCATTACTTTCCTTCATTACTTTCCTGGACAGAATTTCTAGGCACAGCCAAGGTGTTGAGGGGATCCGTTTTGGTGGCCTTCTGAAGCTGCTACCCCCGCGACCCTTCCCCGGATAAAGCGGAAGAAAATAGATGGATGGATGGATGGATGGATGGATGGATTATTTTTGGTGATATGAAACTGAGTTTTTGTACAAAAGAAAGATCAAAATGCATAAAAATATGTTCACTTTGCAAGATAACTGGTTATGTGTGGACTAGACCATAGTTTTTCTCCTGTATGAAGCCCAACAAGCACAACTTTGGTCTCATCTAAGACATCATCTAAAAGGTTTGTGCTAAAGAGGACATCTTAAGACTTTTTTTTTTTAAAATGACTTCCTACCTGCTTCTCTTCTGCAATGCACCGAGGCCCAAATGAGATACATTTATTGACTCTCCAGTAAAATACTTTGGTTGAAGCGCTAAATACAACTTTTAAACAAGATATCTTCACGAGGCAGTACCACTGCTGCTGGAATTGGCTCCAGTTTCCATCAGAATGTTTTCAGGTTAGATAGAATATATGTGCAGCTACACCTGTCATTAATCAAAGAGGTTTCAGTTAATTCAGCTTCTCTTTGTCTTTGGTAGCAAAACCTTGATGACAAGTGGCTGACAGCTTCCCTTCCCTAAAAAAAAAAAAAAAAAAAAAAAAAAAAAACGGTGAAAAAGGTGCCAAAAAAAAAGTGGAATAAATGGGGAGTGTTTTGGGGGGGGGTGGGAAAAA